>JADLOZ010000239.1:0-25000 GCA_017562165.1 Ectropis grisescens
CTCTCATTAATAAAATATTGATAAATATTAGTGGAAATTTCACACACCAAACCATCTAGCCCCAAACTAAGTAAAGCTTGTACTATCGGAGCCAGATAGCTTATAAAATACATTGGACCTTTAGATTAAACAATTCCGTCACAGTTACGTTTCTAATAATCTCTAACAAATCTCGGAAATTTTAAAGACCGAGGCTGTAAAGTTTTACGATCTCATTACTGGAGTCAACTTACCGCTAAAGATCTTCGTGTCAATAACTCCGTACGCCTCCTTTGTCTCGAGGATGTCGCCTCGGGCTCCAAGCACGGAGTAACCCTGTCTTATCGCACACTCCTCATCACAGTCCTCGCTGGCTCGATTCATGGCGGTCACGTTGTTCTGCCTCATTAGTTTTATTATACTGTCTAGTGACGTCGCGTTTTTGTATCCGCGTTTGAATAGAACGGCGCGCGGTGATTCTGAGTCGGAAAATATTTTGCCGTGTGATGATTCCATTTGGTTCATATGCGTGGCTTCGGCTACATCCTGAAAAAGAAACAGAAATACTTCTCAGAAAAAAACAAAATCAACTTCAATTTAAAATTAAACTCAGACGCTCTACTTAATTTGATATTTTTAGAGAAATCAACTAAATACTCTGAGACAGCAAAGTTTCGGAGAAAACAAACATAAATCGAGGGAAGCAAATTTTAGATTTTTGCTGACATTTTAAAATCGGCTTCACCGATTTCGATACAATTTATATGACATTAGGTACCTACCTCAGAAGTCAGAAGTATGACATACCAAAAAAAAAGTCATCAAAATCGATTAAAAAATACAAAGAAAAACGAACAACAAGAACCGAATGGAGAACCGAGAGTCGGTTAGAATAAATAGATCAAAGATATAGTCGGAAAGGCACTGTCACATGATTGGTTATTGGACACTATTAGGTGAGGCCACAGATTAAGTAGCCCTAAGGCTCTATATTTTGCTTTCCAAAAACCGGTATAAAGCGCTTCGCGCTTCGACAATGGTAAAGCAAAAATGTGGTACAGAGCTATGTATAATTTACGAATCATTGAAGTAATTACCTTGAAGTAAGGTAGTCCATAGCTGGCCCAGTACCCTTGCTTCAGCACAGTATCAGATAAATCGGCAGAATGCGTGAGCCCTGGTATTTGCTCGACTAGTGTAACAAGACCCTTGATGTGGCCGCTTGCTCGGTGGACAACGGTGTGCTTTATATGCCTGGAAAGGTAGAGTCCCTATGTTAATTATAATGTTACTGCTAGTAATATAGGTAATTCTCATTATAATGGGCATTACCTATATTACTAGGACTTACATGAATAAACATGATGAAAAACCAAGTTATCGGGTCGAGATACAAGCTAAGCTACCTTTGTTTAAAATTTCATTTCCGAAAATCAGTTGGGCTGTTACAGTGTACCTATGTACAATTGTACAGGCAAGTTTTCAGTTTTATTATACTCGTAGGTAATTATTGTTGCGACGTAGTCTAGGTAGAATACAGGTAGGTATACTTACAGTTTCACGAATAAGTATAACAAAACTTTACACGAGCACATTTTTATACCGCACTTTGTATTTTTGTGAGGTACCTACCTACAATTTCGACAGAGGATTCTAAGTTCTACAATTGTTTTAACTGTCAATTACTTAATTGGTTTCGGTTGATGAAGCTTGATGAAAAGGTCTACGATGGAACACGCTTATCTAGAAGAAAACGATTCACGCTCGATCTAAACTTTCAATTGGAATCCATGACAACAGCTAAACTGTGGAATGGTTTGTCCGAGTGCGTTTTTTTATTTTTTTTATATTATTGCGTTTTTCCTGATGGATATAATTCTGGGTTTGAGATTTCATTTGTCAGGGAAAACGGACTCGGGCATTTTACAACTTAAAAAGAAATCTTACAGTTTAAATGTTGTCATACAATTTCTGGGATATTTCAATGACCAACAGAGAAGTTAACAAAATGTGAGTAGGGTAGGCTCTTACTTATTAACTGTACTCTGCTTGAAGACCTCGTTCTTCACTTGTTTAGTGTCGTTGCTACCCTGTAGATGCTGGAACCTGGTGAAATCTACAACCAGCCATGATTTGCTAGCGGTGCCGGAATTGTAGCTGGCAAGTATGTGAGCCCATGAGCTTACATTCACTGCCAGACGGTTGGCGGACGATATGCGGGGACCGATTGGAACCTGGAAAACGGCAACATTCCTTTATTTATACTAGTATTTAAAAAGTTTGTTATTTTCTTTTTATTGAATAAACTGAAAAATTGTAAGACCAACTTTAAACATTCTCTTTCTCTACGAGATCTCTACTAAAACTCCAATATTGTAACTAACCCTAAATAAAGTCTGGGTAGGCTGGTAGTAGGTACTTATGTGATAAATAGAGAGAAGCTAAATAGTAAAAACATTTTCCCTATGTAACATTTTTATGTATTAATCACTTAACCAACCGGTTCCAACAACCCTGACCCGAATAGGAATTTAAAAATTCGGAGGCTACCTAAATACAAGAACCTTCATAGCAAAAAAAGACGAGTACCTATAGGAAATGTAGCTACTGTACGCTTACAGCGTTCATAAGGTCGCCCATAAATAATAGGCTGCCTAGACAGATTCCATGGACATTGCTACGTATAGGTAGGTGTATGTCGGAAAAGTAAATAGAGCTTTGAAACCTTCGCTGGATTAAGAAACTCTAGAAGAAAGACTAGAAAAAATAGAAAATCATGATGCGGACCTTTTAGAAACTTTAGGAATCATAATTACTTCGTTATAAATATTTGGTCAGACAATTATTCAACTGCCATACAGTAAACCTACTAATACTCGTATTATAAATGTCATGGTTAGAATGTTTGTTGTATCGTTCGTTCGTTTTATGAATTCCGTAAGAAATCCTAAACAGAGCGCGTTAAAATGTGAAACACAAATAGAGTCTAGTCTGGAAGAATACAGACTACTTCCCTGATGAGAATTGAAAATATATAACGGGTATAACCGCGGGAGGCTACTAGTAAATAAATATTAGAGTCCGAAATTAGCTTTGTTAAAAATACATGGACAGAAAGTGAACGCTAAAACAAATGAAATTTAGTAATGGTAGCACGAATCTTTGCGGAGTCCAACTCATTTGCCAGTTATTCAGCAAGCAGTAATGTGTGAACAACAGCGTTCTGGTTTGCAGGCCAAAGTTATTTTCTTGAGAAATTACAGGGCATAGATATAAATCATCTTATATGTCTGGGTGACATGCGCAGTGCAGTTCTAGGCAATGATTCGGACTTTACATATACATATTATCCTAATAGTTGCGGGACACTAAGCTGTTATGGATATGCGCCACCAGCCACATGGGATGATCAATTTTGATTCCTTCACTCTCGCTATATATTTTTTTTTATATTTTTGTTTATTTGTGTTGTAATTAAGTGCAATAAAGAGTTTATCTCTCTATCTCCTATAAAAATCAATTTCCATTTAAAAAAAACAGCTAACAACTCACTTGTTCGGTAATATTGACTTCGTTCCAGAGCTTGTTATTATAATTCCTAAGGGCAGTCCCAGTGACAGCCATTTTGGTCTCCTGCCCGCTGATGATGTAGAACTCGTCTTGGCTGGTGACGGCGCCGGGGTACGAGGAGAAGTCGACGGATGTTCCGGGGACGATGTCGGGGCTGGATCCGGTTTGATGGTAGTTCAGCTTGTACCGCTTCAGGATACGAGTCATTGAGGAGTAGCTGAAAAATTGAAAATGTAATAAAATATCAACCAATTTGCTTGCAGGTATTTTGATCTTACCCGAAAATGGTTTAGATCCTAATAATTTACGTTATTTACAAATCTTTAGAATCTTTAGAAAACCGAGTACTTCTGTATTTTTTTTAATTTATCCGGAATAGTTCCGAACATCATAAATAAAAGCAATTCTCTGAAACTTTTTGGTTCTACTTGAAATCACTATGACCAGTTCAGCAGTAATTTAGAGTCTAAAAATGTTTAACAAGTAGAATTTGGTTTTTGTATTGAAAATATTACACAAAGCTTAATCGCGTTCATAATTTAGACCCTGCGTGTAGACTCACAGAATAGATTATATTGTAGATGCAAGAAACGACCAAAATACTTAATTAATGACCTACCTTCCGGCAGCATTCTGGGCTATGTACATCTTTTTGACGGCTCCATCGTCGGTTTCATTGACGATCCTTAAAAACGCGCTTGAGAGGTCAGGCAACTGGGCCAGCGAGGAATTATCCACGGAGATGTTTAGCTTCTTCTGCAGTTCAGGCACTTCACCGATTGAATTTAGCCAGAACAGCTCCGTGATTTCGGTCTCATACTCGGTACCGCTGCGTTCTACTCCAAATTTCCAACCAGTAAAGATGCCGTTGATTTGAGTGTGATATAGTGACACCTAAAAAGTGGCATTGTTTTACAGTTCTGAAACCACATGGGTATTGTAGGTATGAGTGTGTTTAATTTGAACTACACATGACAGGTCACTTAACAATGCTCGATTCAACATTTAAAATTATTAAGAGGAGACGAGGAATCAAATAACTCGTTGACTAATATAACATGATAACAACATTAACAACGATTAGTATAAATAGACTTGATACCTATATTTAACAAAAAGAATTCAGAGCTCAAGTTCTTGCGCGGTAGGAGAACTGGCAAAGTCTTAGACTCATGCCATGTACCTATAATATTAGATACGTTATATGAGGATATTCGAGTAAGTTCGAGAAGAAGATCCAAAGAAGTCACAACGTCATATTTTACTGTGGTTATAGTGTCCAATTTAAATGGTCTAGGAAAATTATCTATTACAGTTAAGTTGGAAAACAAGAATATAAACAATAGATAGATCGAGTAAATGAAAAAAATTGTTCGTGTAACATATTCCTAATCAATAATTAGATAATAATTAAAATGACTAGATTAGATTTTTTAGGTTCTAATCACAAAATATGATCGTTTGTTTATGAACTTAATTAATGTTATCAAATAAAAACCGCTTAAACATTGTCATTCGATATCTATTTAGATTAATCACTTTTATATTGCTTGATTCGTGGTCTAAATAGTGAATCAGCAAATACATAAATAAATATTAGTGTACATGCCTCACACAACACTACACACCAAACTAAGCATAGTACAAACTAGGGAACCAGATACTTAATACAATATTAAAATAATTCTAAATAGGCCTGTGAATTGTAATACAATACATAGAAAATCTCAGCCACAGAAAAAATACCCATATTCATCAAACATAAAACAAGAATATACGTTTCGTTTTTTAAAAGGACTCACGATAATAGGCTTGTCGACTCATTTTTTATTTAATGTGCCATCAAAAGGCTACTCAAAAACTGAAACATAGGTGAAATAATTACTTTGTTATCTTAAAAACTTCCCGTGATATTACGATTTTAAAATCACAATTTTTGACTCTCCCAAAAACGCTTCATAGAAATAACTACAGAAACGTGACGTCACACTGTCGTGTTTTCTATGCGTCGTGCGTAAAGTTTGTACCTATGGTATCTATATTAAATATCGCGTTTAGGAAACTGGTTTCATAACAAAAGTAACTTCAAATTGAATGGGTTATCCAATGGTAAATCCATTTTCTAATAATGTCGTACTTTTAAAATAGACTTGCCCATCCATCTTTGAATGATCATAAAGTAAGTTAAACTAAAAAATATCAAAATTGGTACATATTTTATTCTATTTAAATACTGTAATTATATCAAATAATTTAGTATCATTGCAGGAACTGTCGTTATGCCTATTGGTCTAAAGGGGTCTCTACTGCCTTCCTTTCAACGTCAGGGCTAGCGCAGATGGCGCAGGAACCTACTGACCTGGTCTTACAAACCAATTGAACCAATTTATACTCTCGCACTTACATGGAGTTTTCCACAAATTTTATGTATCAATTAACGAACTCAACGAGTAGATACTACATCTCGTAGTTATGCCTAAGTTTCATATTGTGTTTATGTTTGTGGCTTGTATTGTGTGATAAATAAATTAAATAAAAAATAAAAATAAAAGTACGAGTAGCGAAAGGGCACCAAAGGCGGTACGACTTCGGCTTGGGGTTCCCCCGGTAGCACCGATCAAGTAACGATTTGACTTCCCCAAAGGTGGTGCCCTATAGACCTAGCGGAGAAGAAATATTTGTTTGGTTGGGAACTGAGCTACAAGGCTAGTTAAGTGTAGGATAAGATGCGGGAGACGAAAATGGTATGACGTGTTACCTTGGAAAATAATGACGGAAGAAGAAAAGTCAATGTCAAAATAGGGTTAAGTGGCGTGGCTGCGGGTGTGCCATTTGGACAGCCTGGTAGTGGCTTAGTTGGTCGTAGGTATAAACAGATTTATTACCACGACCTACGGCTTAGTAGGTCGTTGATTCAATTCCCACGCGATGTAAATATTTGTTTGATAAATACAAATATTTGTGCAGTGTCTGAATGCTCCTATCCTACTTCCTATTAATATTATAAATTCGAAAGTTTGGATATTTGAAAGTTAAGATGTTTTTTTGTTCATTGCATATAAGCTTTTTTTATCACGGAAAAGTAACGGGGACGGGGCTGCGCGGGTACAACCACAGAGCGCTAAACGCTAGTGCATCATAAGTATATATGTATTACAATTAGTATTCATATTAGTTGTCTAGCTCCCATAGTATACACAAGCTTTGCTTAGTCTGAGGCTAGATGGTGTTATGTGATAAATTACCACCAATATATTTATGCCCATCAGTACAATAAAATGCAATCCTGCTAACGAAGATGATGTTACCTGATGCCAAAACGGATCACTTTCACGTTCAGCCGCATAATTCTTCCAGATGTTAAACGACTTTTCCAGATGGTCCTTGAGTTTGTCGCACTGCTTTTCCAGCGGGGTGTGATCGCATTTCGCTCGGATGGTGTTCTCCAGGTGTCGATGGATGAGACACCAGGTCAGAGCTCCTTCCACGACCCCTGCGGCGTACGCCTGGACGTTGTCAGGGTAGGACGAGTTGGTTTCCACTTCTAAAAGTGACCACCTATAAAATGACATAGTTACTATTACCTTGTGTCTTATCCCATACGTGGTATCGGTAGTATCGTATATGTCCACTTTCGCCATTCGTCTCCATCTTTTTTCATGATATACATAAAGTGAAAGAACGAGCTAGACTTCTCCTTTGCAGGACCCTTTGCAGAATAAGTGGGGAGTACCCATAGATTTCGTTTTTTTTTTGCTTTACATTAGATCTCTTTGGAAGTACCCAAGTACCATACTTTTCTTAGTTATTTAACCGTCAAGCAGTAACGTGCAAACATTTGTGTGTTCCGTTTTGAAGGACAATATTTCCAGTGAAATTACAGGATATCGAGTTAAATGCAGCCTCATGTTCCAAAACAATACGAGTAAGTGTGCTATTATGGGCAGACGTTTTGCTTACCATCAGGTACATGTCCTGCTTATCCCATCACCCTGTACAATAAAAAAAATACGAATAAAAATATATTTATTCAACTTTCGGCTATTTGAACTCATATTGTAAACATAACACAGAACGTGATCGTTATTAAGTTTTTTGTTGTGTATAGAATAAAAGGTATCCATGTTAAAAATATCGTACCCAGTAGTGTCAACGTCCATCCTGAAGTAGGCTCGCGCCACTCCTCGGGGTATGTCCGCCAGTTCATTGCTCTGACCCCAGTACTCAATACGGTACCCGGTTTTCTCTGAGTAAAACACGGTTGCGGCGTAATTCCCATCTTCTTGTATTCTACAACAAAGATAAACCACTATTTGACGCTACTCTCGATTCTCGATAACTATTACACTAATCACGCTTATTATACGTGGAAATTATTTTAATAGTTAAGGGGCCCCTTAAACTTACGCCCTAGTCACAAGTCTCGGGATCTACTCGAGTTTTCTCTCTCTCTGCCACACGATGGACCTGGACCTGGACCGTGCGGGTACGGTGAATCCATGGAATGCTAAGAAGATCGTCTCTCTATGTTAATGTTATCTAATAGAATTACCCTCAATTATTACATAGGTACACAATGATTTACATACGATAGATACGAGTGTCTATGATAGTGTTGATCATCGTGATTATCTTTAGACCTTTATTGGTCATTTCAGATTTATATAATGTAAGTATGATAAATGTGTAGTATTTCTAATTTTAATGTAGGTTTGTTAATATAGGCTCTTCCTATAAGTGATAAGTTTTGTTGAACTCTGTTAGCACTTATTGAGGTGACAAATATTCGCATTGAAACATAAGCGAAATTGATGGGTTTGAAACTCATATTTCCGAGGGATTTGTAGTGAGCTAAAAATATCGATGAATATAGCGAATGAGGATAAGAAAATTAATTGTTAGTAATATTTGATCTTTAACCGCGCACATTTTAGCAAGCATTGGATGCTTAGATAATATTACAAAGTGGATTATCCAACTTATTGTACGTAGGTACTGAAATAAATATAACAAAGTCAATAACGTTGTGTGAATTTCTCACCTTTCGATTTGTCCAACGAACAGCGCCAAGATTGCCAAAATTCCCAGAACTCCCAGGATGTACGAGGATATTTTCGTTTGCATCCACGAGGCTCCTACTACTTTCAATACAGAACTCATTTTTCAATATTTTGAAAAGTTATATAAAATAAAATAGACTATAAAATGTAGAAGATATTGAGAAACTTAATAATAATGAAGTGACAGCGCGAATAGACGACTTTTTCTAGCGGGAGGGTGACCATCAAAGATGGTTTGGGGCGCCCAGTTCACGGTTCTGAAGATGCTCCAACGGATGTGCTCGGAGACGACATTGGATAAGATTTCCACGCCCGTTATTTTTGCTGGATCTATTCAGATTCCTTTGATATTTTCTTTAACCCTGAAACAAGCCAGATAAATAAAATTAAAACATATTCACGTGCAGAATCTGTTTTCTATTTTGAATCGGAATGTATAATTGCCGCTGCTATTTCTGGCAGGATATGTTTGTAATTAGACAAATTTACTTAGCAGATATCTACAACGAAGATTCTACGATAAACTTGTTGTTTAAACGCATGATCGGATAAGGTGCTATTTAATGAGTAACTATACTGACGTAGTTTAGTGGTAAATTACTGGGCGTGTTCGTAACGTGCAATGTTTACACATTACTGCTTGGAGGTATTATTATTAAATAGTTTATGGTGTGGTACTTCCCCAGATGGATTCTGCAAAGCGTCTGCTACGACTACAGAAACAGTTCTCAAATATTTGATTTGAAATCCCAAACACACATTAGATTTGTGCTTGAGTGTTGTATTCTACCGTGAAACTAAGTATTCTATTTAAGCATAATCAGCCCACTTTATGTTTTAGATTTTGGGACTCTGACTTTCTTTCTTTCAGAAGGAGAATATCAAGGCCATAATCTAAGACGCGGCCAATTACGAGTTTGGTAGATGACACAAATGTTCTGGAAAGACGGCTTACCTGGAACTCTCCGGTTTCCGGCTTTCCTTAATTAAGTAGGTACTTAAACGATGTATATATTTGTGAAATCTTTTGAAATTATCAATTTAAATATTTTATAAATTGAGGCAATGAGCAAAACATCAACCAACATGCAACAATTAACATGAATGCAAAAAACTTATTGTAAAAAAATGATCAAGGCAAGTGGCGTTAATGTTTTATTTTGGAGGATAAATTGGACTTTAGGTAACTAATTTGATACATTCTTTCGACGATCAGTCGTCCTTAAGTGTCATTCTAAGAATATCTCATTGAAAATTCGGTGTCGCATAGTTTTTATCTTGGAATAATTGAATACTAGTCTACTAGTAACATATCGCACGACGTGACGAGTGCAGTGCAGTGCTAGGTAATGATTTGGACTCTTCATGTTCCAATAGCTGCGTGTCACTGTGCTGTTATGTGTCAGGCATGTTGCTTACCATCAGGCACATGTCCGGATCGTCTCGTCACCATTTATTAAAAAAAAAAAAAAAAGATGGCTACTACTTTGTATCGTAGATATGTTAAGAGAAAGGGAACTAACTATACGGGTAATATTGTTAAGTATAAAGTAAAACGTAAGTTACGGCTGGTCTAGTCGGGAGAACGGCGCCTGCCGATCCGGAGTCCACGGGCTCAAACCCCACACGCACCGCTGTCTTTTCGAAGTCATGTACGTAATGCCGCTAACTTAAAACGGTGAAGGAAAACATCGTGAAGAAACCGACAAGTACTTAGAACCTTTCGAAGTCATGTGTCATCCACCAACCCACACTGGGCCATCGTGATGGATTATGGCCTTAGCTCACTCCTTGCGAGAGAAGGCCCTAGTCCCTACAGTGGGAACATTTAGTGGGCTGTTGATGATGATAAAATAAAACTGCTCAAGTTAAAACGTGAAGGGCCGCTTGTGATCCTATCTAAACGTTTGCCAAGTATTAATAAGCCAGGGTATCTGGACTAAAAAAAAACTCAAAACATTTTAGTATAGTAATTATGCATAAGATTAGACGTATTAAATGAGAATCGTCTACGTCATGAACTATGTTCAAACATTGCGAATTGCCAAATTATCGAAACAACCTTGGAATACCGGAGAGATGACCTTAGAATGTACAAAGTTACAAACGTAATAATGTATCAGTTAAATAATAATGCACGATATGAAGTTTGAAAGTTAAAACTTTCTGATCGCTCTTTCGTCGGATGCATTTCGGAGATTTTTAAGGGACCTAAGGCAGTTCAGCTCAAATGACTTCTACTGCCTACCGAACTTTGATACATTTCAGAAAGTATACCGCCGAGAACTTTTTTCTACCGGACATTCCGTAACTCGAAAAGTGTCATCGGTATACGGTTGACGTTCCAGAAACTCGAACGATACATTTTGACTCAATTTTCGTTATATGTACCTACACCTATAGACTAGCAATGGAATATCCTGCTTGAGCGGCTCTTTGAGAGTCTTCAAATATTGTCCTCACGGTTTCTTCTAGGTAAGCGTGATCTATCTTAGTCCGCATCGTCGCTTCCCATCAGTCATTAGGTGACATGGCGGTCTAGACTCTAGCCTCCTAAACTGATTTGATGTTATTTCAAAGATTTTTGAAGTGACAACTTCTTTTGGCGCACCACAGACGTGTTCTGTGAATTGACCTCAAACATCACGCTCGGGAATGAAATAAACTTTCGGGTAAACTCGGGGCTAGAAATGATCATGATCATAACCACGCCTTCCGGTTTCATCCGCGTAGTTTCCAAAGTGATCTATCTAATTCTGAGTTAAACGTTTTCACTTCTATCGGCATTTCCAATGTTTTTATTGCAAATCTAAATTTTGCAACATACCTACCTACTTCCACTAAACGCATCTAATTTACCCAATACATTTAATTTAATTGTACTACACATATTATATTTAGGAAAACCATCAAAATAATATGTGCACAAATATTTTTCCTTCGAATATACGGGAATGTTATCATTTTCCTTTCAACAAACGTACTTAATTAACACAACTAAATTACAATGAAAACTATACCACATAACTACTTATTGTGAACAGATGAATTACCCATAGATAAAAAAATGTTAGCTGAAAATGTCCCTACGGGCTGGTGGCGCGCTGAATGAAAATATTGACAAGGTAATATATTTTCGATAAGCGTCGATCTATGTAATAATATAAAGCGTCCGTGGATAATTCACTCTAGAAGACATCCAGATTATATCCACTCAGGAAACATATTCCACAGCTTAGAAATTCTTGTTACGAAAGTAGAGTCATAGCTTTGTTCGAATCATCGAAGCAGACACATGACCTGCTTGTCTCGACTTCTTATTTTAAAAAAATCTTTAAAACGAACGAAGAGATTTGACTCTACGTTTGAGATAATAACATCTGAGCTGTTGAATGCGTTGCCTGAGTGGGTTTTTGCGATGATTAATATTGGCGTGTTCACAAGAGCGAATCAGTTTCTTTTATGTAAATAGGTAAACATGCTCTATTGTAGACCGCATCGTCGCTTAACATCAGGCGAGATGTGGTCAAATGTAAATCACAGAAAGTTGAAAAAAAGCGTCAATCATGAAACGATGTAATTTTTTGAGTTACGAGTAAGCCGATAGAAAAAGGACAGGGTGGTATAATTTCTGAATAATTTAGATGTGTTTAATTGTGTAAGTAGTTAGTTATGTCCTCATATTGTAGTTCTTGTTTTGATTTAGTTTTTTTTAATAAAGGCTCTCTGACCTTAATAAAAAGGGAAGTATTAAATCATAAAATTCAGCTACAAACTCTTAGGATATAGTTGTATGAAATGATATTTATATGCCGGTAGCCTGGTAGAGTTCGTTTTTAACTATAATGATTTTATTTAACATATATTACTTATACAGCCACAATAGTTTGATATCTATCTTACAAATATGTAGGTATTATACGAGTAAATGCAAAAATTTGGATGTGGACCGTGGGCCCTAATGACGTCATACGTTTGAAATAGAATACAGGGTTCTTTTCATCAGATCAAAATTAGAGGAACGGGATCTGCGAGGGTACGTGGGGCGCTAACAATCCATCACATAATATGAATAGTCAACAAAAACTCAAGTTTATGAAAAGTACTTGATCAACTTACTAAAGTTTAGGCTAGCTAACAGAAGCAAGAATAGGCATGTCGACTAATTTTTTATTTAATGTGCCATCAAAAGGCTACTCAACAACTGAAACATAGGTGAAAGAATTACTTTGTTATTTTAAAAACTTCCCGTGATATCACGATTTTAAAATCACAATTTTGGACTCTCCCAAAAACGCTTCATACAAAAACACTACAGAAGCGTGACGTCACTGTGGCGTATTTTCTATGCGTCACGCGTAAAGTTTGTATGGTAGCTATACTAAATATTGCGTTTAGGAAACTGGTTTCACAACAAAAGTCACTTGAAATTGTAATTTGGGCTATCCGTTGGTAAATACATTTTCTAATAATTTCGTACTTTTAAAATGGACTTGCCCATCCAGCTTTGAATGATCATAAAGTAAGTTAAACTAAAATATATCAAAATTGAAATTGATATATACTTTATTCTATTTAAATACTGTCATTGCATCAAATAATTTAATATAATTGCAGGACCTGTCGTCACGCCTATTTATACGAGTAACTATACAATTTTATAGGAAAATTCCTGAAAATATTGTACGTGGAAATACCTACCTTATTGTAATTACAATAATACTTCACAAATATGATTTGTTAATATGGATTTCAGCACATTAGAACACTGGTAAGTCTTTTTGATTTGATAATTCGATTTGATAATTATTTTTGTTTATTTCACAGCACTTGTTAAACGGGGAATGTACGGATGTTTCTCGACTACTGATACAGTGGCAGCCAGGTAGAGTGTTATCAAAATATCAATAAGATATTTTCAGAATTATTGTACCTATGTTATCTAAAGCTGGGCTACGTACAGTAACTACTTTAACTGAAAGAAGAATCTATCTTATAAACATTATGGTCTGATGTACGTACGTGGTCGGTACGTGTATAAATAAAATAAATATAAACAACTAGCAATCCGCCCCGGTTTTTCCCGTGGTTCATAATATATAGCTTATAGCACCAGGGATCACGTATATGCCCAACGGTGAAATATTTTCTGAAATCGGTCTAATAGTTCCTTAAATTAGAGCGTTTAAACAGACCTCGTCAGCTTTATAACATTAGATTGAGGCGCTATCTGTTCCCGACTTATGACACCTACGATCAATAGTAGAATAATCAACGTTGGCTATAATTATTGAGACCATTAATCGAAATAAAAACTATCAAATCTCTCAATTTGAACCACATAAATGCCACTTTCGAGAATTTGAACTGTCCTGGAGAAAAGACTGGATTTTTAAATTAGATAAGATAGTAGGGGAGAGGAGTGGAGATTTTGAACTTTGGCGCGCAAGTCGATAAACCTTGTTACCCTGTAATTTACTCCTACCATACCGTGCGTTGAAAGCAGCCTTAGATTAGTAAAAATACCACCAACAATATATTTATAAATTAGTGGTAAATTTTAAAGATACCAACTGAAACCGAACGACCACCAACGAAAACCAACGATATAAACCAACTTCATTATTAGTAGAACGCAGAAACGCATACGAATAATATAGATTGATATTCAGCAAGCGAGATTTTACAAGATCTGATACCTTGTAAAACTATCTAAATGAATACTTGATATTGACACTGGCAGACAATTCTCACAGAACAACATCACAAAGCAAAGGCATTGAACTCAAAACTCGCGATTCAATAGGCATGACAACTGATCCTGGAATTAAATTAAATTATATTTCAATAGAAGAAAATATGTCTTAACTTTAATTTTCATATTTTTTGTCTAGCTTACTTTATGATCATTCAAAGCTGGATGGGTAAGTCCATCTGAAAAGTGTGAAATGATTAGAAAATGCATTTACCATTGGATAACCCATTCAATTTAAATTTTGTTATAAACCAGTTTCCTAAACGCAATATTGAATATAGCTAACATACAAACTTTACGCGCGACGTATAGAAAATACCAGACAATGACGTCACGCTTTAGTAGTGTTTTTGTATGAATCGTTTTTAGGAAAGTCCAACATTGTGATTTTAAAATCGTGATTTCACGGGAAGTTTTTAAGCTAACAAAGTCATTCTTTCGTACGTTTTCACTTACGTTTCAGTTAGATATTGAGTAGCCTTTTGATGGCACATAAAATAAAAAATGAGTCGTCATGCCTATTCCAATTACGTAGGTATTATGATGCAAAAGCGCCCTAAACGGTGGCAGCATTAGATACTTAATTGCTTACAGTGTTGCAATCGCTTTGAAGCTCTTTATAATTATAATTTTCTGTTCTAAAAAAACATAGAAATTTTCCAAAATTTCCGTAAAGAAATATATTTCAACATTCCTCTCACAACGGTAACCAACCCCAAACCAAGCAAAAAATGGGAGCAGGTTGCTGATATAATAATACTTATACAATCGTAATCGTAAATCCACCAACCCGCATTGGGGCAGCGTGGTGGATTATGACCTTAACTCTCTCCTTTCGAGAAAAGGCCCTAATCCCAGCAGTGGGAACATTTAATACTTTTGATGTTGAATCGTAAATACCCGATATATCCGTGGTAAATACATGCCAACTTACATATGAAACAGAGATAGAATGGTAGAGACTAAACTAACCTTTAGTAATTTTTGTGTGTAACCTCTCTAGGTGCTATTTAATTGTTCACTGACCAATCGTGTAGTTTTCATTTCAATTTACACGAACCAAAATTATTTTTATCTCAAATATGCACAATCATTCCTTAGATAACAACAAATTCGCAGATTGACTTTATTGCAGCCTAATCATATTTTACGTATATCTAATCTTATATTTTTATGTTGTTCATTGTACGAAGCTGTTTTGTAGGAAATGTTCTATTGATCTAGAATTGCGGTTTTCTTCGAAAAATAACTCATAGTTTTAGTAAATATTTGTGTTTCACAAAGCATACGAGTAAAACAAAGCATTATTCTACTGTCTGAACGATATCAAGCAAAACTAGTTCGTAAATACTTATAGCTATTAGAACATGAACGAGTCCAAATCATTAATTGAATGGAAAACTCCAAGAAAGTCATCTTACAAGGAAGTGTGTCATCTTCCGACTCACACTTGGCCACGCGTGATGGATTGTGGTTTGGCTTTCTTCTTGCAAGAGAAGTCGCCTGAATCCCAGCAGTAGGAACAAAATGTGATGTGGTTTTGTTTTTCTAATAATGCTAGTGTTGTGATCATCCCTACCGGCGCGGCGTCAGCCTAAGCGAAGATCGTACCGTCTGAGGTGCTCTTGCGCTAGTTGTCCTTCGGTTCTGCGGTTCCGCGCTAACACAAGAGTATGTTAGGTAGTAGTGGCACTCACGGCCAGCTGCTATAGGTAAGTTAGAAAAAACTAGTCTTTTTTCGATATAGTACTTATTGAGTACGGTAAGTTTGGTTTAGTAGAACCGTATGAATTCAGCGCTAGCCCAAAGTACATACCACTTGAGGTCAACTGCCTCAGGTCTCTCTAAAAAGTGGTAGTGTTACGGACAACCCTAATGGTAGCTGAAAACGATAATTTTAGTAGTGGTAGGACTATTCCGCCTGGGGAAATCTCACACCTTTCCCAGATTTGCACATTACCACCAAGCAGTATGTAAGTGTGCAAGCATTACTGTGTTCCGGGTCATAGTGAAATTACAGCGCATAAGTAGAGATAAAAGATCTTATATCTCAGGGTGACGAACGGAGTGCAGTGCTTGGTAATGATTTGGACTCGTTCTTGTTCTAATTGCTGCGTGTCACTGTACTACGAGTATTATGGGCAGGCATGTTGCTTTCCATCAGGCACATATCCGGCTCGTCTCGTCACTCTTCATTATATTTAAAAAAAAACAAAGCTTAGAGTCAGTTCTTCCTGAACGCACTAACAGATATATACGTACCTACAGAGTTATCATAATGAATGACACCGCTAACGACCTATTGAAACGGGATAGTCTATGAGAAAGCTGAGCTACCTAACACTAGACACGTGGAAGAAATTACCTAGGAACGCGATAAATTAGTTACGCGCGAGTCGTTGCTAAGGACCGCTGTTACTAAGGGCGTTTGCACGAGCCGTTCAAGTGACACGCACGTTTTCTTTCTGGAATTTCTTTGAGGAATAGTTGGTCTGAGATGTCTTTAGCGTGCTATTTACGATTCCAAGGCAAATCTTCTGCATTATGCAAACGTTGCAAGAATAAATGTTGAATCTTTAACATCTAAAACCCTTTAAGACTGGCCGCGAGGCTTGAGGAATGAGTCTATTCACTGAGCCGGAGGTTGTTCGTTCAATTCCCACACACGGCAAACATTTGCGTGGTGAAATATGTTTATTGTGATTTATTACACGTAGGTATAGTTTATGTACAGTTTAAATTATATGGGCAAATAATATCTTCATATTGATGTATGGTCAAATTGAGATGGCGGTAGGGTAAAAAATATATCATTCTAATTATTTCGACACGTAGATTTTGGAAAAATATGGGACGGGAATTTTTGTATGATCAAATTTAAAAAAAATTACAAACTACAATAAATCATCACACATCCGGAGTGGGAGTTGTGACGTCACTCTATAGCAAAAATCGTAGTATAACGTGACGTCACTCGAATCTTCTAAGCATCATCTAACATCTTAACTTTTATCTTCGTCATTTTTTTTGGAGAAATATAAGAAGTTATATGTGTACGATAATTTGTAATAATTTAGGTGACGGACTAATTAGTTTTTTTAGTCGTCTCGCCTAATTTAACAACATGGCGACTACTAATTATAGAAACATAGCCAAAGTACTATTAGACAGACAGACAGACAGACAGAAACTCTTTATTATGCACACCAGTAAATTACAAACACTTAAACAAAATAAAAACATTACATTATTTTATTAGGTAGTTGCTAGTTGCTTAGTTTCAGTGGATTAGACTATAATATTCGTACTCAATGATTGAATAAAAGAACTAGCGGTCCGCCTGGCTTCGCCCGTTATACATATAGCATTTAATACTTCAGGGATCACGTATATTTCTAATTTTCTAACAGTGAAAGAATTTTTGTAATCGGTCCAATAGCGGAGAGTAGCGCGTTCAAACAAAGAAAGTCTTCAGCGTTATAGTAATTGGTTGTATGATGAAAAAGAATAGGCGTGTAATTGTAATGGTTGTTGAATTCAACGTTAATGGTGGCCGATATACGATTTACTGGAGAACAATGGACAATTGGACAATGGTCGGGAAAATGATTTATAAACATAGACATCGAACCATCATAACCAGTAAAACATGGAAATGTTACTGTTCATTTAGATGTACTCTACATAGTTTGACATCCTGTGCCAATTAGTACACCGATTTTAGATAATGTTACAATTAACTAACTGACCATTATCGGTTTCAATTTCCAATATTATTATCACTGTCGCTATGCGAAAAATACCTATTGGACCCACAATTTGATTAAATATCAATAATATGGTTAAATAATATAGCTAATTCACTTTAGACGCGTAATTTTTTTATTCCCAAATTAATTATGTATTTTAATAGTGGCAGGACTGTTTGCAGAGTCCGCCTGGGGAAGTACGACACCTTTGCCAGTTATTCTACCGCCAAGCAGTGTTGTGAAAACATTACTGTTCCGGTTTGATTTGCAATGTTTCCAGTGAAATTACAGAGCATAGAGATAAAACATCTTATATCTCTGGGTGACGAGCGCAGTGCGGTGCTAGGCGATGATTTGGACTTTTCATACTCCAATAGCTGCGTTACTGTGCTGTTATGGACTGACGCGTTGCTTACATCAGGGACATGTCCTGCTCGTCTTGTCGCTCTATATTATAAAAAAAAGATCCTGCACTGTTACAAATAAATAAATATTGGTGGACAATTCACACACAACACCACCTACCCCAAACTAAACAAAGCTTGTGTGATGGCAGCCAGATAGCTGATATAATACATATATAGTTTTAAATACATACTTATTATACATAGAAACACCCAGACACAGTGCAAACATTTGAAATCATCACACAAATATTAGCACTGGGTGGGGATCGAACCCACGACCCTCGGCTTCGCAGGCAGAGCCACTACCAACTAAACCACAAATATCTATCATTCCTGATTTATGACGAATATTTGTTACTGTTGCTACACAGAAACTACTGAATTTTATTTTTATCGATATTATTTGCACTTGTCAGCCGTCTCGTCCCTTTTATTGACGGTTATACGTGAGGATAATATTTATATATAATAACATACTGTTAATACCAATAAAATTAACCGATGTTATGGTACATTGGGTAAAACCGTGATTTATAATATTAATGAAAATAGACCTGCAGTTTTTATGTCAAGTTGCTTAAGGAAATAATAATAATTTCATATTCACTAATAAAAAACACAAGTATATATAGTATTACTATATAAAATAAGCTAATAAGTATATGAAATGTGTATCTATTACTAATATGACAGACTAGCAGCTCCCCGTGGTTTTACCCACGTAGTTATAGTTCTTATTTTCCCGAGATTATTCTATAGCTATTACGGACTATAATAATCTGTGTTCCAAATTTCAACCCGATCCGTTCAGCTGACCCGACGTGATTGAGCAGCAAACATCCAAACTATGACATTTATAATATTAGTAAGATGCCAAAGTGTGGATGTTTGTTTCTGAAACACGTCGCAAGGTATGAACGGATCGGGCTGAAATTTGGAACACAGATTATAGCAAGAACACATAGGCTACACTATATGCTATTTTTATTTCGGGAAATAATAGGAACGGGAACTACGCGGGTAAAACCGAGCGGTGCTGCGCTGTTAGTATTATAAAATGCCAAATGTAGCCACGAGATGTGCCCCTGATGGTAAACAACATGCCTACCCACAACAATAAAGTACCACGCAAATTTTTGATCATAAAGAGTTAACCATGAATACTCGTAACATTACTGAACTGATACTATCAAAGAGTTTACATAAACTACGTATAGAGTTCGTACAAACGGTACCAACGAAAGCACGGGTAGCATCTTTCTTGCATTGTCGTTTTTGTGGAAGTGTCATACTTTTGTCGCGGCACATTACTCTGTTGCCATAGAAAGTGTGCACGTCATCTGCTTATGCCTGGGCCACACTAACGGGAAATACCATTAATTATCGCGTTAACGGACGTTAATCGTATTTGTAAAATACACCTTCGGTACACGTCCATTAAGTGTATTTTACACCTACGGTTCAGTCAATTATGTCAGTTAACGCGACAATTTAATAGCATTTGCCGTTAGTGTGGCCCCAGCATTACGATTAACACAAAGGAACCGTGTGGAAAATCTAACTCTATATGTATGTATATGGAAACTCTTTGGATATTATGTATTATTTTAGTACCTAATGGAAGACACTGCCTTTTGCAACACAGTCATTTGAACTAAAGCAAAAGGTAGGGATCTGAAAATATTGTAACAGCTTACTTGGTACTGAAATTATGTTTTTCGTCTTATCTCTAACCCGTCTAGATCTGGCTTTGAAATTTTCATCCTCATATTCAAAGCTTTGAAATACTTGGAAATGCCAAATCATCCAAATACGATTGGCAAGCTTCATCTGATAGGTACGTCCACGGGGTACGTCAGTAGCGTTCGCAATAAACAGATCAGAGAATCACTTATCTTTACGACTAAAACCCTCCTTGAATATCCAAAGAACTTCGAGAATAGATTTTGGTTCGCAATAATTTAAAATAGCTGTATCCTGATATCATTTAAAATAATATTTCTGGAGCGCCACTGTGAAACATAAACTATATGGAATTGATCAGGTTTTAGTTTTGAGTTTAAACGAGTTTAGTATTATTATTAATTAGGCCTTTAGGACGCGAAAAAAGTAGATGGCGCCTAGCAGCACCCAGCATTACTTTAATGTAGATTTCATTTCTTTTTAGAGATAAATAAATAAGTAGCTCCATCGTGACTTGACTAGTATTTACAGAATATTTTTGGTGGGATTAAACATACATAAACTGTTAATAATATTCGTAAACTGACATAGGTATCTGTTTTGGTGTGACTGTTTTTGAATCTCGACTTTTACGCATCGTTAACTTAAATACGCTAAAGTCATGGTTAAACGTATTAGGTTTACGTTGTTCACGAATAAGTTATGTATTTTACATTTAACGAAATAACCAAAGGTCAGTGATCTCAATTTCTCAATGTAGTTCTAAAACTACTCTACCATCTGCTAGTCAAGATTATTTTTCTCTCGAAAACGCCTCAAACCCGTTAGGAAAAAGAGAAAGGATTTTTGGGAAGTCTTCCTCTAGATCTAGACAATGAGACAAAAGTAGGTAATACGGGCGAAAAAAATAGTTGACCGTAATTCGACATTTCGTTTCGTGCATTATTCGACAGAGCTTTGTTTAGACCGCGAGAAAAAAACGTAGAAAGACTGACACCTATAACAAAATGTTACGGTTTTTACGAGACATATGTTATCTGCTAAATCATTTGAGATTATTTTCAGCTATAAAATTAACGTTTACTATTAACGTTTACTATATTGATTACATTACATTACGTTACGATTTAGTCATAAACAAATATGTTTGTGGGCATCTTTCATAACAGCACAATCTAACATCAAACTAAGCATTGTCGTGTTGTGGGAGCCAGATATTAAAGTACCTATTTATAACACAATCCCTTCGTTAACAAACTACAAGGAAAACTAATGTACACATACATACACAGAGCCAATATACGATAACTGAGAAGATTCTGAGAAAATAATCCTAATACTGTGTATAGTTTCAGGCTGTAATTTAATTGAAATTTTGTATGTACAATGTGTGTGTACGACTTTGTAAGACTTTAGTGCTTTGAGTTCATCCACAGCATATACATACATATATCATATTAAGTAAAGTATATTACATGTTTGAGTGTCACACATGAGTGTCATCCACCAACCCGCACTGGGCCAGCTTGGTGGATTATGGCCTTAACTCTCTCCTTGCAAGAGAAGGCCCCAAGTCCCAGCAGTGGGAACATTTAGTGGGCTATTGATGATGATGATAGATATATTAATTTCATAATAAAAGTTTCTGATTTTTTTTTCTAAGATCCAACGTCTAAGCTTGAACACTTGTTTAGCAGGCAAAGCGACAGTTTTTTTGTAGCCTGTTCAATTAAATCCTTGAATACTGGATTGATAAAATAATGATCCACAATCTATTAGCTTTCATCCTAAGTAACTCTTCAATATATTTGTAATATTGAAACTCTGTTTTCTGAACTAAATTACTATTATTATTATAAGTGTGAAATGAATATACAAATGAATTAATAATTAATATTTGTGGATATTTCATTCAGAGATTATAGTTTTTAAATTGAAAAAGAAAAAAAAATAATTTCGGTAGGTACTATTCCGTAAGAACGTAACCAAACTCTACGTAAATTTCTCCTTTGTAGAATTAAGCTTATATACTTAAATACGTTACGAAGACAAAGAACCATACAACGAACTCTACAAAATACGAGGCCTGCTTAAACTGGTTGATCTGATTTAAAATAAATAAAAAATATATTATCCAAATAATTGTACATCAAGTTAGAAAGTGGTGCGAGGACAAAACTTTGTGAAGTGAGAAGTTTTTTTTGATTAAAAAAGGGCTGGTAAAAAACCGCAGTTTTTTTTGATAAATTTCGTCCGATAATACTTGCAATCAATTTAAAACATTGTGTCTGCTTATGATTTTTAAATCGCCCTTTTATTAAACTATGCACATATAAAGTACACTTTGTAGTTACTTAGCAACTGCACCGGCTTTCCCACTTCCTATTTCACAACTCCAATTACGAAATAGCCAAGTAGACGTCACTCCGTAATCTGAATTACAAAACAGAAACAGCTGACACCTAGGAAGCCACGTAAGCTAAACACGAACTCACCGTGAGATGATAGCAACTGGACCTCACGGTCAAGACACTGAAAACCTTTCCTTATCCCTCGCTCAGCGAAGACTGAATCTTATCCGAGTTATTCCCGTAGCTCTGAATGAATTTATGTTATTTTAATATAAATATTAGAACCGAATTTGCAAGACGCCGGCCGGCGGAATCGTAAACAGCCAGAAAGTAAATCAATACCAGACTAACATTACCGGAGAGTACATTTGGTTTTATGATGATACTCCAACGTGGTAAAAACATTTTCGCACATATGTTTGAAGGATCTATATTTGAAGGGAGTAATGGTTGCGGTTAATTTTATATGGCTGGAAATAGAAGCTCTTAGATGTTTTCAACTCGTCAAAATAACTTTCAGCCCAACGCTGTCCATGTTGGATAAACAGTTTAATTAGCTGACAGGTGATGAACTGATGCACCTTTGATTCTGTCAGTCGGAACTATAGATATCTATTTTATTATGATCCAAATGCATAGTTCTGGGATTTATGAGAGAACAGTCTCTAGTCAATCCTTCTTATACTATATCTGCTATCCCAAAGCAGTGACAAACAGAAAATTGAGTACCTACGAGTACTTAATAAAAATGCAAACATAGCCAAAATCCAAGATAACTTAAAGCACATAAACTCATCCCAATTATCGAATATTCATGAACTTTATTGTAATGTTTTAGAGCAGTGCCCCGTAGTTACCCATGTAGTCCCCGTTCCAGACATATATCATCAATAAAAATGAGCCTATGTGTTATTCCTTTAGATAAAGAATAAGTAAACAGATCAGGTTTTTCGCATGGTTCCTTTGTACCGTATCCATACCAAGCAAATGAGGTGTATGTTATCAATAGCATCAGAGTGATGTGCCGCGACAAAAGTATAACACTTCCACAAGAGCGACAAGACAAGAGCGATCAGACCCTTGTTTCCGGTGCAAAGCATTTGTTCTAACTCTATTCGTAGTATATTTAAACTCCAAAGAGTTATTCTAGATTATTTATGTATCAAATTTCATACCAGATCCTTTCATTCGTTTTTGCGTGAAAGATTTACAGACATCCATACATACTCATAAACTTCTGCAAGTATAGGTAATAATAGTTCGATTAAAACGACCTACTCAGTTATAAATGAGCTAAGTTTAATGTTTTTATTATATTAATAATAAATCACAAAATCTAAGGTGTCCAATTATGTTGTAAAGTACTACGAAGGCCGTAAATTATGTTGACGAAATTATGCACTACTACGGTTGATGGTTTCAACTCCAGAAGAATTTATCATGAGTCGTATGAAACACGTTTCACACCAATTCACGCTTATTTATTCAAATAAACTCCAAGTATATGTTATTATGTAAATTTGCAACATAACAGCCGATTCTTAGCAACAAATATAATTATCATAAGTATGTCCTCTTATCTATTCACTAATAATTTAAACCCGTGGTTAAGCTTATTAAATGTTTTGATCTTATTTAGATTTGTGATAAAACTGATGACGTTTCAATAAATAAATTTACATTAGAATAAACCTAAATTATACAACTACTGAGTTTATAAGTAGACGCGATCATACAATGTACGTGTAGAGCTGTAGAGTATAATTTTTTGACACCAGTTAGCAGATAACTTCGAAACAATCGTCTTGGCATCATCATCTGGGAACAAGTAGGTAAGTGAAAATTCGACAAATTTCTAAAATCACCCTGAACAAGATCATAACTGCTATAAAATATGTGAAAACTTGGATTAAGCACAATCTTGTGTCTTCGACGTTGAAATTTTCTATACCGATTCGACTTGGCTCAAAAATTTGTCAGCGTTTTGACTCACGGATGCCTTCAGGAAAGGTTTGGAATACGATGCCAAATTGCTAAATCATTAATTAATTTAAATGCAAAAAAACAGCCATGCATGCTTGTGAGACAAACTAAACGGAAAATATACTCGTATATCCGCATTTAAAAGTAAACGAATTCAAAAAATTTAAAATTAATGAATAACCTAGTGAAGACAAATATAATATATGTTTAACTTATCGGTTTAATTGGCTCAATGTCGATGTTGTAATATTTAAACATGAATTAATTAAATATTATAGGTACTCTGATACCCGTAAAAAGTAAATTTGCGAAGAAAAATATGTCATTAAAATGTCAATGTCCAAATGGTATTCCAGAATGAGCATGTATCCACAGATTATACATGTATCCACGGATTATACATGTATCGAACATTCTACATATTGATAGAATTGAATAAGATAAATTGTGTTTTATCACAATA
>JADLOZ010000233.1:0-25000 GCA_017562165.1 Ectropis grisescens
GTACAGACCGTTTATTAACAAAAAAAATTGTTTGCATGTTAAAAACAAGTAGCCCTGTTTTTGCCCCAGCATTAACTGTGTTGCATTAACGTCCGTACTTAACTAAATAACTGTAAACAAAAAACTAAAAATAAGACTAAAACGTAAATTTCGAAACAGAAATACGTTTTATATAATCCTAAAAATTTTAATCTATTAACACAACAATGTCCATTAAATACGTAAGAATAAATTATTTTCTATTACAGACAATACATGTTGTAAACTTAATTTATTTTGTGTTGTGTTGTGTGTGAATTGTCCACCAATATTTATTTATTTATTTTAACTTTAGAAAATAATAACTAAAGTTTGTAGCAACCCTGCCAATTACCGCAAAACAAAAAAAAAATACATACCGTTTTGCCTATTCTGTAGTCTCAGTGATGTAACTGCGGAATAAGCCGTAGTCTTATTTTATTTCCGGTTTTTGTCCAAACGATAGCGAGTTAACTTTCGGTTTTATTTTCACGTTAAATTACGGTTATTTTGTAGCAATTTCGTTTGGCTCATCTTTACCGCGAGAATTGGTTATTGACTTTCAATTTCAATTTATGATTGGAGTTTTATTGAAGTATTGGGTGAGGATTATAGCGATTGATTTGTACAATTTGTACAGAGTATTCTAAAATATTACGCAGGTATTTTAGAATACTGTGAACTGTATGTGTTCAGCGAAAAATTTGTTTGAGTTATTTTAATGTTATACATCGTAAATGTCTGTACCGATTTGACTATACTAAAAAAAATTCAATTTTTTATCAAATTTAAAGTGACGAGACAAGCAGGACATGTGACTGATGGTAATCACGTTTACACACAGCTATTGGAACATGAAGAGCCCAAAACATTAGATAGCCCTGCACTGCACTCGTCAGTATATTTAAGATATTTAATCTCTCAGTCCTGTAATTTCGGCCGCCCGGCTTCGCCCGTAATACATAAGATAAGTGTAAAACATTATATGACATTCAGGGATCACGTTAATATCTAACGCTGATTTTTCGTATTATAATAGATCCAGTAGTTCCTGAGATTAGCGCGTTCAAATGAACCAAAACTCTTTAGCTTTATAATAGTCATATAGATTTGGACATGATCTTTCTCAACAAAAACCCAGTTAAATCTTAAACAGATTGTTATAAACGGTTGTAATAAAGTACAACTAAATCTATCTCCGACAATAACGTAACTATTTTGCAGTTATATTCATCTAAGTCCTAAGTCCATTCTCGTGCATTCAAAGGACTTGAGCAATTATATACCACCGAGGTCCGTAACACATTATAAAATATAGCTTTCACTTCATTAGGCTATCTGTGCATGGCCTAACATAGCCTAATCAGAATCTGTCACAGTCAGCACGGTCGCTCTATCATAATTTGAAACGAAGTGCATATCGCCTGATGAATGTTGCTAGAGATGTGAAATGTAGCTGAAACGTTAGCATACTAACTGTACATTCCATAGTACGAGTATGTTTGTGGAACGATTTTGAGTTTACTTATATTTTACTTAAATGATAACTCAGCGATACTTTAGAAATACCTTAGTTAAGACTTCAGCGATATTTCAGCAATAATTCATTTATCATAGATTTTTTTGTTTGGAAAATAGGTAGTCACAAAACCCGTGAATGGCCCACACAAAACTAAAGTGTCAGAAGCCATATAGTCGATCCCTAGTTTCCATCGATTTTCATTGCATTGATCTTCATAATCATAATCATAAATCATTTATTCGTTAAAAATACACAGAGAAATATTACAAATAAAAGTTGCTAGGATTTGGTAAGTAAAATAAGTCAACTACCGTCGAACTAGGCTCGCGGCCTGTGTGTCGACGTGCAGCGCCCTCCTCGCATCCAGTGAATTGACTAATACAACTTTATGAAAGTTGATTAATTATTATCGCTATACACTTTTATCGCCTTTAAAATCATAATATTTAGGTTTAAATTTAAGCATGCAATTATTACATTTTATATAATATGCAAAAATAATGTTAAAAGTGAGTTAACTGGTCCACTCTTTGTGTTTGTGTATTTTGACCTGCATTGTTTACAATAACTGAAAAATCACTTCCTTTAGGTACAGTAACTGCAAAATTATTACTTCCTTGTACGTCTTCATGTAACTTTTCGTTGTTTGCTTACTTGCATATTTTACTCACTTTCAGTTATTACAGTGCAACTAGTAAAACATATTATAAAATCATAATCATAATAATAATAATAATAATCTTTATTTGCGTTTATGGGTACATAAAATAGATGTAAGTAGAACATTGAGACCGCCATAATCTGCCTTTCGGCGTGCAAAACATTTAAAAATACTAGCTTATACGTTCATGCTTGGCATTCAGCGAGTATTTTCCTTTATAAAATATAATATTATCTATGAAACGATACCTTCACACAAATACAATTAAAAGAAATTAAATAAGAAATGTCTTGAAATTACTATTTAGTATATTTACATTTATGGAAATTAAATTGAATTAAATTTGTCAATGTCAAATTTTTGAAATTTAAAAATTTGAAAATGTCACGTATTATCAAAGTACGTCTCTAAAGCTTTAACTAATGTCCAATTCATACCATGATCTTTGCCATAATCTAGCTCACATTGTTGTTCTGTTTGTGTTATTTGTATTGAATGAGGCTCGTTAGTGTTCGTTTTGTGTTATTTGCAAGTGCACTGGACATTCTGGACAAGTCTGTCACGCCGCAGATTACTTGCGAGTTAGTACAAAAATACATTGTTGTGTCGTATGTTAGTAAGAAAATGCTTGGTCATATGAAGAGTAAGGTTTATTTGGAATTGCATAGTTTTAAAAAGGCTGAGTGTGGTGATGTGGTAGTTTTGTTGATCACTAGTTCTGACCTACGGTTTCACTCGTTATGCCATGGGATTGGTTAAGTTTATTGACATAAAGTAGCTTACGTACCTACTGTCCTGGTGCTTAAGCTAAGTTACTGTAGATAACTATGTATAGCTCGTATTTACGTTCTTACTTAATTTACTTATTTATTTTGTGTCAAATAAAAGAAGCGTTACAATTACCATAACATTTAATCATGTATTTATTGCTTCATGGCAGTGTGGAATTAAAATGGAAGTGAAACAATTGGAATTTCATAAAACAATTTTATTTACAATTAAAATATACGAGTATTAGAATTTTAGTTTTGTTAATAAAAGCTCTGCCCGTTTAACATATGTCTGAAGATATTTTATTACAATAAGACAGAAAAGCATTTTGTATTAGGTTTTTTATTATGGCGTAAAAGAAAATCGAGCCTTATTCACTGTTATATCTGCTTTACAATCTACTAGCTGTACCCTGCCACGCTTCGCTGTGTGGAACATTGTGATGCAAAAATTAGATAAAACAATCCTTGACGCGGATTATATATCATTCTAAAATTTCAGCTCGATCGGTGCAGAACTTTTTGAGTTTTTGAAGCGTACACAAACCAACACAACATTTTTATATATAGAGATTAGTGAGGCTAATTCCTAGTTGCAACAATTATTTTACTTGTTGTTTCCCAAAAATAGTGGATTTTCAGTATTATGTATGGTCTTAAAACTCTACTAATAACTTTGTACGAAACCTTTGTATGAAATGTGATCCAAATCTTTGAAAACAAACTTTATTTATTTATTATTTAAACCTTAAAATATGATGGAGTACCCAACGTACACACAAACTTTTGGTTTTACAATTGTAGTATGATAAATTCTTTTCTGAATAATAAATTATGATGCTTGCTTTCGACGACCGTGTGAAAGAATGTATGTTATGTAAAATATGAATTTTGAAAATAAAGGAAAATGGTTTCTGTTTTGTTGATATCGCAATGTCTGTTTAAAAAGAGATGCTTATGAAGGCTGACTATTATTTTCATCAGCTTTGGTAAGGAACGAAATGTGTGAACAGCTTGTTTTAAAATTTGTGTATATTATTGAGTTGCAAATTGTAGTTTTTATGTTGTATAGATGTTAATGCATAATTTACATATTTAATGATGAATCATCCTGAAACATACACCTGTTATGAAATACGCAGTTCAAACGAGCTTGTAGTTTAAACAAGTTCCATTCTCATAGAGTGCAAACAATTGTGTGATGAAAACGGATGATGATTGTTGTGTCTAGGTGTTTCTATGTTTACTGTGTATCCCAAGCCCCGATCTTTTATTTAATAGCTAAAATAATTTGACTAATCATTTTACTTTTATAATGTTGTATTTTAATCAACAGTTCTTTTGTTGTTAAATCAATAGCGAAGAAACCATAACGATTTAAAAACTCTAATCTTGATTTGGTTGATTTTTTCAGTTTAATTTACGTGTTTCCCACACGGATCGATGACGGACGAGGCCTTTTGAAACGAATTAGCACAGATTTCAAAGAATCTTAACAAGATACAAAAATATCTGATAATCTCTCGCTACAAATATGTAGCATTTCATTACGTTAGCAGTGACCAAGGCTGACCACACCACGCCTCGGTCGCCTTACTCGATTTATGTCTCGGACACGGTCCACATTTTTACCACCTACAGCATGCATCTCGTTATCACGAACCTTGTTGTTTACAAGATAAGTTGGAAAATATTTGAAAAGATGCAAATGGATTGTATTTGTGTTTCTTTTTACTGTCTGTTAACAAACAGTCTTTGACTGTACCTCGGTACCAACTAGTCATCTATCACTTTGTGCTATCTTTTCCATCTGTACTTCTCGAAGCGACGATTGCGATTCCCAAACTGACAGTATATATTTTTAGAATACGACTAAAATACGCATGCAGGAATATTTAAATATTTTTATTATTACGGAGAGATTTGTTCCTCTGATTGTTTTCGAACTCTATAACATTTCCAAATAAAAAAATTCACACTATTACTTTCAGTTTAGTTTTGATTTCTAAATCTAAATTTGTTAGAAAGTTTGAAATCTAAAAACATTTTTCATTGATTCAAACAATAAGTCCGCTTCATGGTAATCAGTATGTCTGTCTCTGACAGTACAGTGGTACTTAATAATTTAATCAAATTAATTCACTGTCTTAGGCTGAGACTCCACCAAAGCGGAGATGTGTGAGCGGAGATGGGATGTTTTTTAACAACTAATAGAGTTTCGTTATTCACATATCAGATCCAGCAGGTCTACTACGAAGTCCGATAAACGATATATCGGCCGAAGTTATAGACGTTTTATACCACGAAACACAATCGGTCGGTTGATGACACAAAAACTGTCAAATCAGCGTCGATCGGGATGAACGAAACGCCCGATCAGATTAACCAACCGATAGTGTTTCGTGGTATAAAACGTCTATAACTTCGGCCGATATATCGTTTATTGGACTTCGTAGTAGACCTGCAGTTGAGACATCTCTTCTTGTCTCCGATTCAAACATTTCCGCACATTTCCGCTTTGGTGGGATCTCAGCCTTACATTGCAATGCGCGAATCATCACACATGTCCTTAAGATCAGTACGAAGATATATATATGATGATTGAATCAACTCTTCCCTATAATTTCTCAAGGAAATTGACCTCTTTAAACCAGAACACGGGTCTGGAAGTATTGTTTGCGTATAGCTGCTAGAAGAATAGGTTTTGGTTTTGTACTACAAAATATATATAAACTACTATAGAGCGACACTACAAATACGAAGCCACTGAAACGGTATTTAAAAATGCTATCAAACCATATTACATATTATAAACCAATGAAAATAAATGCATCCATTAAACATTTTAGGAAAAAACTAAATTGGCAGCAAAAATGTACAAGCAATTAGAACCAGTCCGGTAACTTAAGCCAAGCGTGGGTTGGAAGGATTTTATTGTCGATTCAAACACGATGTGTTAATAAACACAATTGATCCAAATAAGAATATTTCTTTTCATTTAATTATACTCTGTTTCTTGGCTTGTTGTTTTGTTCATACTTATTTTTGTATATTTTTAAAAGATACGTTTTACCGTAAAATATAAAGAAATAAACAGAAATAGCGTTTTCTAAGTTTTATTTGCGAATCAAGTATTTTTGGTCATAATGTTATGTAGTTGATATATTAAGTGTAGTATACACATTACACACCATGCATTATAATAAAGTTTCTTCGAAATCAGTTCAGTGATTTTTGACGTAAAAATACTAAGATTCGATAGCTTTCAAACATTGACAAATATAGCATTATTGTGAATATATAATAATAAAAATATATTATTATTTATTCACAATACTGCTATCACGGCTCTTCACTTCATTATCATAAATATTAGGACATTTACCAGGGATGGGTATTCGGTCAAGAGTTAACGTGAAACTGCGTTGTTGTTATATGCACCAAGTTCACAAGTAAACTTTAAAGCACTGTAGGTATGTTCTATTCACAAAATACATAACTCTTCCTACGTGCTCGTATTTTAATATATCCCTTTTGATAGTTTATATCTATTTCAATGTCATCAATCTTTATTAAAAATGACATATTTCGAAAAATGTTTTTGTTGCTTTCGATTTATATGTGAAATTATATTATGTTTATCTTAAATTCGTGAAAGTATTTTATATATTTTTATAACTCTATCCCCTTTAATTTTATAAAAATTAATTAACTGAAGTGGCAGGGGCTTAATGTTAATTAACTTAAGGCTTAAGTTTGATTTAAACTCAAGTTCAACGAATATTAAACAACAATAGTTTTGTGAATTGTGACCACAAATTAACATAAAATTGTATTCGGTATCGATTTTATTTTAAGGGATTTAAAACAAAAAAAAAAAGATGATCGATTACAAGCCTGAAACCATCCTAGTAACGTCACCATCCATACGAGTAAGACAAAATGACAAGCGTATGAAGATACGGTTCAATCAATCTAGTCCAATTCAGTCCAGTCAAGTCAATATGACTGGACTCCATAATACTTTCTTTAGGGCTAACAAAAGCACTAAAATTAAACTGCACCATCATTGGTGTTAAAGAAAGGATGACTCAAACTTTGAATCTGCCAATCCTTCGAAGATAAAATCTTTTCGAATAGTTATATAAAACGTTTTGCAATTTCATACTACAAATCAGAAACCTTTATGATTATTCATCTTGTCACTGAAATAGCTCTTGAAATGGAACCGCGCTATATACGTGCAATATTTTTTATATGATAATAAAATTAAAATAATACTTAGAAAAACAAAAAAAAAAAAATAATTAAGAAATAATGACTAGAAATAGTGGAATACTTATTAAATTGATTTAAATAGGTATTCCATGATATAATAAATATTATTGATTTATGAAATTATGAAATTATTGTAAATGAAATATCAATTAAAATCTCACTTTTATTGCGTGATACATGTATAACTATAATATATACTCTTAATACTAAGGTCTTAGGACTTACTCGCATCAGTTTAAAAGACTATTTACCTCTCACAATCTAAATTCAATTGATGGATGATGAAAAGCATATTACCTATTTGCTACATCGTTGCTTTATCACGAATTGTTAAGCAATTGATCGCATAAGCATTACAGATATACAGACTGAATTATATGAATACGTCAGCCATATAGAGCAGATTGGATTGCGCACTTGAAGGTCGAGCCTACAAAACAATTCATACCTCACACTCGGTGCAACATTTTTAAAATTTATTTGTTACACACGCTTCCTTAACACCGAATTTTATTTGTTGAAGAATGTTGTAACAGTTAAAATGAAACAATTATTTAGATCCAGTTTTGTTTCTAGTTTGAACTGAATGTGTCTAATTTGGCATTTATGAATTTACTAGCAGAGCCCCACAGTTTCAGGCTGTTCTCACACACTCACAATTGATATCGTTTCTGTTATTTTTCCGGGGTAAAAGTAGCATATATCTATTACAGACTATATATCTCGGTGTTTTTTAACCAAGTCCGTTCAGCCGTACCGACGTGACTGAACAACAAACACTCAAACTTTGCCATTTATTATATTATTGTAGGAGGATAAACTAATAGTAGAGTTTTGTGATGTTATGTCCATTCACAATTAAACACAATCTTTAGCAGTATAAATAACTATTACTGTACTTGTATTAAAATATACATAGGATCAACTTTGAAACGTACGGAATGGAACAAAAAAGTCACAGTTGCATTTTCCAGTTACCTGATGTAATTTATTAAAAAGATCTTGGTCGGAGTTTTATTTTTAAAACTAGCAGGTATTACGTGCGTAAAAGGGTGGTTAGCTAACATTTCGTGGCTTTTTTCGCATTGCTTATGTCATTTGCGTAGCCGCATCTGTAGCAAATAATCGATTTGTGGCAATGCAATTACTGGATTACGTGGGACGTGCAGAAAATCTGGTTATATTACATAAAAGCAACTGGGAAATTGTGGGTTTGATAAAAATATAGTTAAAACTGTAACTACATAAAAGTAAGCCATTAACAAGGAATCAGTAGATGCAATGTTCTTCTAAAATCAAATTTTTTCTATTCGATTGTCTTGATTCGATTCGAGATTCTTTTCGTGAATATCGGTTGACTTGGTGAAGTGATTTGATTTTTTCGTCCAAAAAGAGGGGTGTTATGCGAGTAAGTTTGACATCGATGTCTGTCTGTCCGTTTGTATGTGTATTTGTCTGTGGCACCGTAGAGATCAAACGGATCGACCTATTTCAATGTGTTTTTTAGTTAAAAGCTAGTTTCCGTGCGTTGGTGCTTAGCTATATTTGGTTAACATTGATTCAAGATGTGGCGGCCTCCACAAAAAGGCGGGTAATAAATAGTTTTCACAACCTCTCTCAATATGGCCTTGAGTCCTAGCAGTAGTAACATAAAGATGGCTGTTTATGATATTAAAAAAATGACAGTCGTTAACCACATTATTTTAAAATTCAAATAAATTTTACAAAAAGTTGTCAAGTTTCAGACCTTTTGATGTGGACCAAATACTTACAAATAATTCCGCATATTACATCGCTGTGAGTAGTATTCCTACAATTTGGAGTTTGAAATATAAACTCTAAGTTTATGCAGATAACTTACATTATACAGTGAGCCAAGATAGACATCTACATACAAGTAACAGTGTAACGGCCTTGCAGGGTCATGTTTCCGCTGTCGGCATTCTTGCTCCAAATCGATAGTCGTAATATAATTTATTAGATTGTAATTAGTTCGTTAAACTATTTTGTATCTTAGAAGTAGTGTTAATATTCTTCAGGATTTACTTATTTTTATGAGGTGGGTCCTGATTAATAAGGTGTAATAATTTATCTGTTATATATAGATTGACCGTGGAGATAACAAGATAATTTTAGGTTAGGATATAAAACAGGACAAAGGAGAAGAAACTCTATATCGCAGAGATAATTGTGTCGAAAATGTTAGTATGCTGGTAGTACTGGTGGAACTGAAAATGAAATATTTGTATTTTAACCGATTTCAAAAAAGAAGAAGATTCTCAATTTGGTTGTAAGTTCTAATTTTGCCTGTACCTATGTTACGCGATAGCTCCGCTAATTGTGAATCGGGTTTGATGGGTTTTAATTCTCCTTTAGTAGATCATAGTTCTGAGGTAATCATCTCATCATCATCATTAGGCTGTATTCGTCCACTGCTGGACATAGGCCTCTCTATGTTGCGCCACTCAACCCGATCCTCGGTCTTACTTCTCCAACGGCCACTTGTCTTTCGAATATTGTCACTCCATCTAGTCTCAGGCCGTCTTATACTGCGTTTGCCGATTCGCGGTATACTGGAGTAGACTCCAGTATCGGGGGGTCTACCGCCTAACGAAAACTGTCTTAGCTTTGATGTCACCCTCTCTTTTCTTTTCGCTTGAATAGATAAAGATAGCAATAGCAAACCTAAGGCTGATTTATTTAGGCGGTAGAAGAGCGGGTCTGCGACAGATGTGACCTACACTACGTTTGCCGATTCTCGGTCCCCACTCCATAACTCGTTTACCCCAACGGTTATCGGGTCTGCGACAGATGTGACCGGCCCACTGCCACTTCAGTTTGCTGATACGCTGAGCTATGTCGGTGACTTTACTTCTCTGACGAATTACTTCATTGCGGAAACAATCCATCTCTGAGGTCAGAGGTGGTATATTCTATTCTATCGTATACATTCTATAGATATCAGTGCGGTGATTTTTGAAATATCAACAAAATTAGCTATCCTGCATGCTGCTGCATGACTGTATGGTAGAATCAACAAAAAATATGAAATTTAGACGATTGTCTCAATTTAATTTTAAATTGAACTCGGTTTTTGATATTGCGGAGAAAGTTAAATTATGATAATTATTTGTCTATGCAAATAAAAAACTACTGTTATAACTTAGAATTTGATTCATCATTAATATCTGGATTTTATTTTAATTAATTACCTACATTTAATTACACTATGATTGGATATTAAATAGGTCAAGCTTTATAAAATTTGCCTAAATTGTACTATAAATAACTATTTTAACTACATGTACTTATGTGTAAAGAATATGTCTATTCTAATTTTGCATCACGAATCACGAAATATCACGTGATTATAATTTCACGAGAAAATGGACATAATCAATTTTAATTAAATTTATTGGAACAAGGTGGTCTATACTATAGTACACAGACAATTTATTATTCTTCTATATATTATTTTATTTTAAATTAAAAGTGACAAAACGAGCAGGGCATGTGCCTGATGGTATCAACATGCCTGCCACATAACAGCACAGTGACACGCAGCTATTGGAACATGAAGAGTCCAAATCATTACCTAGCACTGCACTGCGCTCGTCCCCCAGAGATCTATGTTGTTATATCTCTAAGCCCTGTAATTTCTCTGGAAACATTGCCCTTCAAACCGGAACACAGTAATGTTTGCACTTACTGCTAGGCTGTAGAATAACTGGCAAAGGTGTGGTACTTCCCCAGGTGGACTCTGCTAAGAGTCCTACCACTACTAAAATCTAAACTATTCTATGCTCTAAACAAGTCATTTTAGACATAAATAAACAGCTCTTGTTTCCCACTGCTCATTACTAGGACTCTGGTTCTTTGTTTTGTAAGCAAAGGGTGAATGCTATAATTCACGCTGACCAAGAGCGGGTTGTGACAGATGCCATACTTAATACATGATATCTTAGAACACACCGGTTTCCTCAAAATGTTTTCTTTCACTATTAAAACCTTAGTAATGATAAACTAGTATCTACTTGTACATCAGCACCGAGGGAAGATCCAAAGAAATTACAGGGCATATAATATAGACACAACATTTTACATCTCTGGGTGACGACGCAGCACACTACTAGATAATGACTTGGACTCTTCATATGCCAATAGATGCGTGCCACTGTGATATTTTGGCATATTTGCTTATTGTCACTCTGTATTAAAAAAAAAAACCCGATCTGTTACCGATACTTTCCGACGTGATTGAGATACAAACATCCAAACTTTCACATTTATAATATTAGATTTAAAATTGTAAGTCAAAACAATTGTGTATGGAAATTAACCGCTCTTGCATGAAATCCGAAATTGTTTTAAAATTATATTACATAAATCTTTGATTAAATTAAAGGGAAAATAAATCATACAAAATAAGTAAAAATCAGGAAAATTAATGAGCTCGGGTCAAATGGGATTACTTAAACCGATAAATTTCAATTTAACCGATTCATTTAATTTCGATAATAAACGTTGTGATAATTTCACTTCACAGTAAACCATCGTACAAAACTTTCATCTATCATTTTTATCTCTGGTAACTTTAAAATATAATGCCCAGAAAGTTATGACTACCATCACTAATTCTCCAAAATGTTTTGTTGCCTTTATAATAATATTTTTTTCGTAAAATCTTCCACAAAGAATCTTTTTGAATAATGTTGCTCCATTAATAATACAGATAATAAATCTTAGTTTTTATTTTTTTACGTTTGGTAACTTTCAATTTTAGGTTCCTGTGATTTGCTTTATTTTGGGTTACCTTGAAAAACCATTAACAGAGGGGTCTCGATCTTTGATAAAATGAGAGAAGACTTTGCGTCTGGACCTCTCTTAATCTAGGTACCTATAATAATTAGTAGCATTAGTTAATTAGCAATGTATTTGTGGTACCTAATTGTTTTAAAATTTTATTAGACTATTTTATGAAATATACAATCAAGATTTAATTCTATATTTGTATGTAAATTGTATTTAAATTGTATGTATATGTCTCCGTAAAGTTGTAAAAACCGCCAGATTATAATCTAACGATTTTAGATTACAAATTAACGTAACCGCGTTATATTGTAAAGCGACGCGACGGTGAGTACAATTTTAACATATTACATAAAACAACCCTAACAATAGAGGTATAACACACTATTGAAAAGGACACATCAAAGGCGATATATTTATTACAAAACTATTAATGTAAAATTTTGATTATATTCGATTATTTATAAAAATTTAGAAACAAAAAACTTGAAAATGTGTGGTGTAATATTTTCACGCGCGCGACACATACTAATATTAAAAAGAAGTGTGGCACTCGGGGACTGCCGCGGTAAAAAGCTATTGCATGTTGCATGCATTTTTATCAACACAAGCAATAGGGATGTTAACAATTTTTCAGAATTGCTTTTATTTTGAAGAGTGACATTTGTTTACCATAAAAAATATCACGGGAAATCCGTTAAGTTGGCAACACTGCTAAGAGCATTTAGTCTGTAAAGCTTGTACAAATAAGATTCAAAGTCGAATGACCGAGTGGGGAGGACGGCGTTACGGTCTTCCATCCCTCTTTCTTGTGAACATAAGAAAGAGATGCACGATCACTAAAATTCGGTCCCCAGGCCCGCGATAAAAGCTATGCAATAGCTTAAAAACCAGCTGCACCCTGCCACGCTTCGCTGTGGCACTTTGTGATACAAAAATTAGATAAAAACAATACTGGATGCAGATTATAGGTATATCATTCTAAAATTTCAGCTCAATCGGTGCAGAACTTTTTGAGTTTTTGAAGCGTACACAAAACAACATAACGTTTTTATAAATAGAGATGATTAGAACTAAATGAGTTGTTCCGATCATTTCTTAAAAGTTTTATATACGCACTTCAACAAAACATAAATAATTAATAAGTTTACCGAACTATATGTTTGATAAAGATTTCTATTTCTTTCCCCCCTTTTTGAACAATTTACTCTTTATAAACTTTTCACTCATAGAAAATATTATTCTCGATGATAACTAGAACACTCTACAGTTTAGTTGAAACAGTAGCTAAGTGGAGCAACCTTGATCATCTCTAGATGACCTTTATATGCAATACCAGTTTAGCCTGGTGAATGGTAACTGACGTCTCCACGCAGGTACTTAACTGTCTTTGTATGAGATTATGTAGGCACAAAGCTTGGCCTAGCAACTGGCAATCCTGAACACTCTAGGTCGTTGGTAAACTTAACTCCTTTGTTGGGGAAGCCGTATTGAATGATTTGTAGATGCATTCGGGCTTAGGTCAGGGATTTCATGCCCTTGGCAGTCTGATTTAAATCATTGTTGGATCAACAAACATTAAATTAGCAATCAATGTTTGTTTTGTTAACAATCAAAATGAATTAAATATTAATTTATTTGTTACTAGTTGCTTCTCATGGATTTACACGTGGCTGACCAATTAAAAAATACGATTTACGCAAATGAATCGTTCCGTTAACTTTCCCATCGGAATTTAAGTCAATGAAACAAAAAGTTGTGTATTCAGGTGATACATAGGCTACTTTTACGTACGTATTATGTATATTAAATTACAAGAAAATTATGAATGACATGAACTGAAATTATCTTTTTACATAATTGCGAATTATGTAATAATTATTTGAAATATCTAAGCAATTAGATTGATCGTATTTTGTAATTATTTTTTAAAATGACATGTAATCTTGGAGTTATTAATAAATATTTTGTATTGTATTAAATTCCAATCAATATCCATGTAGCCATTACAGTGATACGTGGATGCAAACATACACACTTTATTAGTGTGACTATGTTACTTTTCAGGTCTTTTGCCAATTCCGCCTCGGATAAATAATTAAACTAGTGTCCATATTTCATAGCCAAGCAGTAATGTGCAAATATAACTGTGTTCTCTTTAATTGCGTGTTTCTAAAGCTTGGAGGAAATTTTAGAGGAACAATGATGACAGATATCCAAAAAATAATGTGAATGTTTGTCTTATCTTCAATTAACTCACACTATGTAATTAGCGGTCCGGGTCAGGACCGGCGTGGTGGATTATGTCCTTGACTCTTTCCTTGTGAGAGAACGGGCTGCGTTTCAGTAGAGAGAACATTTAGTGGGCTGCTGTGCTATGTAAGTACTGTTTTGGTTAGGTATACCTACCTACCTTACCATTAGCTTCACTACTTTCTCATAAAAAAAACCTTCTTTTTATGCAAAAAATTCGCAAACAACACAAAAAATATTAAAACATTTTTGGCCATCTTGCAAGTAACAAATATTAACACCTACACGCGAAGGTGTGCCAATTGCATCACTAGCAAATCGCACGTGGATACTAACTGTTCTTCTAACAGAATCACTGAGATGTCGTCATTCATTCTCCATACAAGACGTGCCTATTCAAGGGTCTTTACATTAGACGTTAACAGGTGTTAAGCCTTTGTTACAATCACATCACAAAACATCACAAAATTCTGAACTTTCATTTCCTAATCCAGCAGTCAATGAATTTCCACTCTTGCCTATTTTGAAATAAGGATGCGAACAACCTGGTGGTCAGAAAGATCAAAGCTGTAGGAAGTCATGTAGTCTTGGACATTGTCACGCGTCGCTTGAACAAATGAGTCAATGAATGTCGTGATGGATGGATTCTATACAAAAAAAGAATGTATGAAATAGCTCGTGTTCGTTACTAAGAACAATTATATCGGAGGTACAAAGGCGCAGGCTCTGTGGAACGGTGACATCAGGAATGTGACCTTATGTGTCGCAGTCAAATGTGATAGTTCAAATCTTAGCTCGGTGTAGTGCTGTGTACTGTTAGACTGTTACAAAGGTCTGCATTTGTGGGCAAATGTTTTTACAGTTATTTTATTTAATTTAAAACCAGGTTTTAGCTCGTTTTTTTTCACGTGTTATGCTAAATGAAGTTTACGACAAATAGTGGAACTGTGATAATTAAAGTAGGTTAAACGATTTCTAGGTTTTGGCAGTAGAAATATTAATTTTACCAATTCAAATGGGAATTAAATTGTGCTATTCAGCGTGGTAACGCGGCGAGCAGTTTGGGGTTATTCGGGGATTCGTTCTTAAGAAGAAAATTGACGGACAAATAGATATTGATATTTTAAAGATTGTTTAAAACTATATAAGTATTCAACTACTAACTAAAAGTCTGATTAAAAGTCAGCTTTAGGGTTACATCTGAAAATAATAAAAAAATTGTTGTTTATTCAGATGGTGCTTAACTTACCAAAATAATACTATAATTAATAAATAATACTATAATTAATAAATAATGCTATCATTAATAAATAACACTATAATTAATAAATAATACTCAAATTAATAAATAATACTATAATTAATTTATACATTATAAGCAAAGAACACATAGGCTACTGTTTATCCCGGGGAAATAACTGGAACGGAAACTAGGCGGGTAAAACCACGGGACGCTGTTAGTATTAGTATAAATAACAAAAACACTGTGATTTAAGTGATTACAAATAATTTATATAACTGAAGTTGTTTTGAACAGGGTTTAACTTTTTAGGCAAACCAAATGTTAGTTCCGTATTTGTAGAGTGTCATAAAAAGTGTGAATGTGATCGATCAGTCAATCTGGCACTTGACCAACTTTTTGTGCTACTTATATTACTAAAAAACTATGGCTTAGCTTATGCCAAGCTCATCACTGTTACGGTGTTATTAAGTTCAAAACACAAAAAATGGCCACGCTGCTATTTTTTATCTACTTATTTCATTGATTCAGGAATGTTTTTTTTTTCTAAAAGTCTCTGCGTATATCATTTATAGATAAATCTACAAAATTGTTCTAACTGTATGGAACAACACAGCGATTTTTTTATATTTATAATAGATAATAGATTGATCTGTTCTGAATTGATGCTTACAGCTATCTGATTATGAATGCTTATAGCTAAATACTTTTAATTATTTTTGATAATACAGAATGACAAGGATACGCATGTAATGGTAACAACACGTCTATCCATAACATTATAGCACAGTGTACATACTCGTATGTAGATATATAAATAGTCCAAGTCACTTCTTAGCACTGTATTACGGTCTTCACTCGAAGGTATAACAAAATTAAATTGTTTTTTGCTCTAATTTCTCTGGAAAACATTGTTTTTCAAACTGGCTCACAGTAATGTTTGCAAAAATTTTCTTGGCAATAAAATAATTGGCACAGTTATGATACTTGCCAGGTGGCCTATGCGAAAAATCTTATCTATCAGTACAAATATTTTAATAACAATGATTTTCTTTTAACATATTTCACTCTAACTAGTGAACCTACATAATCTACAAATAGAGGTGATAGTGTTCTAGATGAAAATCATCTCTCGTCGTGTGAAAATCAGTTTGCACACATTATGCACACGCACATCGCACAGTCGTGAGAGAAAGCATGAATATTACGTAAATTCAACGTCTCACAAACTAACCATGTAATTTTAACAAATATGCAGACGAACCGAGAACCAGGCCAAAAACTATTATTACATAAATTGAAAAACAGCGGAACTATGTTAGTTATTCTTCACGCAATAAAAAACTGTAATGATACAGATTGAATAGCAGACACTCATTTAGAATCCATATACAGAATACCTCATCACAATATAATTAACGAGAAAAAAGTCGTACTCTATAAAAGTACTAACCGCCGGACCAACATAATTATATAATGAAAGTGAATATAGATCTTAACGTGCAGAAAATAGAGCTAGAAATGAAATGAATGCAAAATTGCAAGTACAAAAGTTGCAAGACAGGACAGGTGCGTGAAAATGAAAGTTGTTCTCTTCCTGCTCACCCGTTCGCCTCGGCTGCTCCCAGCTGACCGCGTATACGGATACTTTAGACTTCGAAGCAAGGACGTTCCGAGTGCAATAATAGATCAATGCAAAAGATAAACCAGCAAAAACTTGCAATAAAAATAATATTAGCCAACAAACTTTTTGTAATGATGATTTGATAGCTGACTATTACGATGGAACGTATCATTTTGAAATCAATTACAAATATACATAAAATTTTAATCTTGAAAATACATGCATTGTAGTTCGTGTTGCCATTTTTATAAATAACAGCACACATTATTTTTAGTCATAAAACCCAAGCCTGTCCTAAAAGTCTCATAAGATAATGTTTTAATGGAGACCCTAATTAAATACAAAGCACATAGTGAGCCGCGCAAAATTGAAAAATAAAAACCAGAATATGTTTCTGTAACAGGTTTTTGCGAATTTGAATGTTGCCAGTGAGATGAATGAAAGAGTTTGTAGTTAAAATCAAAAACTTTCACTCGAACGGAACAGACGCTAAAAAGTGAAACTGGAATCGACGCAGGCATGCGGAATGCTGGCTAACTGCGATAATCACGATGTAAATAGATAAGGAAGCGCTAAAAGCGGTACCGATGTAAGAGATTGTCAAACCGAATCGTCAGATCAGGTATGAAGCTCAAAATATGGTTGCTAAACTAATGGTAAGGTCACTGGAAATATGAACGGAAGTTGGAGGACTTGACCACATAAATTTTAAGGCAACGATCAATTTGCAAAAATATGAGAAATAAAGAGATTATACGTTTAGCTAAGTATGGTAGTTAGTTTTACGAGCTCCACGATTTTGGAATAAAGCTGATTGCAATTACCGATCTCGCGATACTTCAACGGTGAACTTTTGAAGATGTCGAAGTTTATGCTAAATGTCAATTGGTTGTTTAACTGAAATTGAACGCATTCTGCAGTTAATGCTGTTGTAATATTAATCGAGTTATTTTGAAATACATAAAACTAAATGCTTTAATATAATTTGTCAGTTACTAAATAAAATATGTAACGGTCAATTAGTCTCAATTTACATAATATATTTTCCAAAACGTGATTGTTTAGTTTCTAAGTTACGGTCAATCTTATTTGAAGTAGGTAGGTACTGGTTTGTATCCCAAAATGCAAATCATTGTACCTCAAAATGATTTGCATTTTGAGGTACCTAAAATTAATATCGATGAACGATGGATTCAGTCATGGCTGTATGATTTTGTTTCTCATTAGTAACATTACTTTGTTGCAACATTTTGATTTCACGGTGTAAATAACAAGAATTCCTTTAGTAGTCATTTTATAGTGGTACCGGATATGGGGAGCGATTGTCTGTCCAACGTCTGTTCTCACAAGGATGGAATAATTACCGTATGTTCCCTCATTCAAGGTTATTAGGGCTCACATATTAATTCTTATTAATTGTAACATCAAATTGAAATTAATCGACATTATAGTTATTTATAGATTACTTTGTTATAAAGAAACGATATCAGTGATCTGTGTTCTCATTTTTCACACTATCATCATTACAAATAGCGTCATTACCATAATAAACAATCACTTGATAATCTTCAATTACGCTTCCATCTTACTGCTGACCTTTTCTAACGGGTTATTATATGGCACGCAACTAAATATCATCTATTACCCGTATGTCAGTGACAACTTCAGCGTTTCGTAAATCGTGTAGGCTTGCAAAGTCCGAGTTACATCATTTCTCTATGTAAATGTCAGATTTTGACCTGTGTGTGGATCTGCCACTTGTCTTCTCGGTACAATGTTAAAATGCCGGTGCTAGATACACCGATGTTTGTAATGGTGATTTTTTTCTAGTTGTTTGATTGATCTGAGAAATAATGGTGCATTGAATTCGTTGTTGGTAATGAACACAATACAGCGATAACTGTGGTTTCGGATGCAATGATAGCTACACAATGTGTTGGTACAATGAGCACTGAACTTTTGGTTTGTGGGTCAAGATTTTTATGTTTTGACAATTTCATTATAGATTTCAAATGTATAGATTCTCTATATCTTTGTTCATTTTTTGGAATTAATTTTAATTGATCACATCTATCCAATTAGCACATACTTAATTTCAAAACTGTGTAATTTAACAATATATTATACCCGATAACCGTTGGGGTAGACGGGTTCTGGGCTGGAGACCGCGAATCGGTAAACGTAGTGTAGGACGTCCTGAGACTAGATGGAGTGACGATATACGAAAGACAGCTGGTGGCGATAGGAAGCGTAAGACCGAGGATCGGGTTGAGTGGCGTATTATAGGAGAGGCCTATGTCCAGCAGTGGACGAACACGGGCTGATGATGATGATGATGTAATTTAACAAATAATAATCTATTTCTAAAACATTTACACAAGTGAAATAATATGTGTGTGATTTTATCTTATTCATTTAAAATCTTTAAAAATCTTTCTTAGCGCTTGCTCGATGCTTTTGTTAATAAAGGCACTGAACGTACAAAAAACATCTTTGTATATAAATACATGTGATACCTTTTTACTGCTAGATGATTTCACTTTCCTTTTGCACAAAAATGATTACATTTTGGTCACGAAACTAAAACTAAAATTCGTGACATTCTGAGCAGCATTAAAAGAATCCACAATTAAGTTGTCAACAGCAATTTCACCAAAACACATGGCGATCATGACACGATTGTTACGTATAGTCAAATTAAATCGTCATTATATACGTTGGATAGTTAAATGCATAGATAGTGTCTTTGTGTGAGTAATATTGTAAGAAAAATAGGAAATACATTGTCGCAAATCGGTGTATTCTATACGTGATTGTTTTTTTTCTATACAAAGAAGTGACGGGAGGAACATGACGATTTTTTTAAGCGATGCGGTCTATGAGGAAACGCGCTTAGATCAATTCATTCTTGACCGATTCAGACTTGAAAACGTTCAGAATACTATATTCATCAGGAGCAACTCACTTAGACAATGTTCTTTTTTTATTAATTATCATTATAGGTTTACAGTTGACCGCCATCTTGTCTGATTTTAAGCGACCGTGTGATGTAGTGGAACAGTGAGCGTACTTACTTTTAAAAAACCGATTCACTCTAGATTTTAAAACTCCAAGATTGTAACCATCGAGAAAACCCCACTAAGCAAAGCATTCCACAGCTTAGACGTAGCACAAAAGTAGAGTCAAACCTCTTCTAATAATAATGGTATGGTCTGATGGTAATACGCCAGAAGCCTGGCGTAGAAGTGTGGTGGTGCTCTTCTTCAAAAAAGGTGACATCACATTGTTAAAGAATCACAAACTCATATCACTTCTCAGCCACGCTTATAAGTTGTTTTCGAGAATAACCACAAATCGTCTCACACGCGGGCTTGACGACTCCCAGCCACCAGAACAAGCCGGTTTACAAAATTGCGAAAGCACTATAGACCACATCCATACGCTTCGGTAGATTTTACAGAAAACCGAGGAGTATAATAATCGGCCACCATGTATAGCGTAGGTATGTAGACTATGAGAAGAAAGCCTTCGATTTTATCAAGACCTGGGTAATACTTTGGTCTTTCTAGTGATGCCGCGTCGACTATTGCTATTCGTTCGAGGCGTTGGAACGTCAACCATGAAACGGTCGCTTTTTCGAGCGACGAACAGTCCGATAGCAAAATATGCAAGGTATCATACAGATTAGTTGCATACTCTCTGAAGTGTATCCGATAAAAAACCAAAGTTTCGTTGTTCAATCATTTAGGTAAGTAGCTACGGGGCAACCACACATTAAACCGAAAGTCAAGATATCAATAACCCCCAATGATATTGTCGCAAAATCGACAACTTGTCAAACGGGTGAGCGTTGACCAACCGGTGTCGGGTTGCGGTTGCGACAGAGACACTCGGCGCGTGAACGTACGCGCAGTAGAATAAGGACGCGGCTCATAACTTTACGAGCATTTTGTATGTGATAGCCTTTTCATATTTACACTATACAAGTAGATTTAAACATTTACAACTCTATAAAGAAACATAGCATTTATGCCCCTCTTTTTTTTGTATGAAACCATAATTTATGTAGTTTTAAGAAAGTTATAAATGGCTATAAGTTAAGGCAGGTCTAGTCGAGAAGTTACGGCTGGTCCGGTCGGGAAGTTACGGCTGGTCTGGTCGGGAAGTTACGGCTGGTCTAGTTGGGAGAAAAGCAAGTGCCGATCCGGAGACCCCGGACACAAAACCACGCGCATCACAGTATTTTCAAAGTCATGTGCGTAATGCCGCTAACTAAAACAGTGAAGGAAAACATTACGAGGAAACCGACATGTAGTTAGAATCTTTCGAAGTCATGTGTCATCCACCAACCCGCGCTGGGCCAGCGTGGTGGATTATGACCTTGACTCTCTTTGCGAGAGAAGACCCCGAGTCCCAGTGGAATCTTTAGATGGCTGCTTATGCAATGTATGGCTACCAGCAATGTTCATTAGGGGAAGTACTACAGCTTTGCCAGTTATTGTACCGCCATCGTCAAGCAGGTATGTGCACCACATTACTGCGTTCCGGTTTGAAGGAATATGTTTTCCGAGAATTTACAGAAGCACAAGATAAACCATTTTAAGTACATCGCTAAATCGAGCGCAGTATGGGCAGTAATTTGGACTCTTCATGTTCATGTGGCTGAATTACCAATAGGTGCATGTATTGGTCGTCTCGTCAAACCATAGACAGCTAATTTAAATCCACTGCAAGAAATAGTTCTCCTCTATCGACAATCTTCACAAACCTTTATGAATGTGGGTAATTCAGACATGTGCTGCTAATTTAACTCTCAAGGGCAGCTATCTACCAGAAGCATTCTAAAGCGAAACAAAAACATTAACATGCTCGAAATGATAATAGCACTGGCAACGATTTCAAAGAAATAAGCGTTTTCACGGAATAACCACGACCTCGGACTACATCTGAGATATTTCTTAATCCTGAACGCGTTCAAAGCCTTGGTATTCAACTGAAATGCTAAGTTCAGTGTAGGTTCAAATCGTGACTAGATGTTCAAATTTGGTGGTCCGGTTTGAATGGGATTATTGGTTGATGCCTCATAATTATGAAAAAACTTCAGTAGCAATAACATACATAATATATTCATTATTATTTTTGTGGCGTTATGTTGTTTATCTGCGTTCAAATATTGGAAAAATAGTCCCTTTTCGCCTTCCACTGGCCTCAGTTGATGGTTACTTACAGCATGCCCGATCTGCCCGATCCCTCTTCCTAATATGTACCACAATTCGTTCGATGACTAGGACAAGGGCTCTTGAAACGGTACCATCTTCGTGTGGACTATTCCTGATGTGGAAATTTAGGAAACGGTTAGACATCTCGGAAGGGAGGTACCTTAGAGGGGAGGATTTGACCTCAGATAAGATACTGTTTTTTGAATAAAAATTGGAGTACTCCATTTCAGTAGATGTATTTGCGCCGGTTGAATAGTGTTTTGGATTAGTTAGTAATAGATAGAAGTTAATATTGAAAACGTTTTTTCATTAACAACACTGGTTCGGTAAGTTCGTAATCTCACTAACTATGCATATAGAAAAGTTTGGTTATTTAGATGTTTGTTATGATTTTATTTATTTTGTCTTTTCTTGAGTTGAAAAATAATCTACATAAATGATATTTCTGTCTATCGTCTGAGTTCTAAATCAAAGTATGTCAAATGTCCACAGAAAAAAAAACAAATACAAATCACATCCATCGTGCACTCTCTACCTCTCAACCTCTGCCCGAACGTGCCCAAAACTATATTAATTAATTAACTTTTATCCACACAAACGAAGAATTCCTCAGGAAATAAGTTTTTTTCTAAATTCTACATGGAAAAAGTATAAATCTCCAGATGTTATCATAAAGACAAGGAATCAATATTGAACACAAAGGAATCGTTGATTTTTGCAAAATCATTGCTTGATCGTGAATACTTTGATACAAGAAATGAATCGTAACAAAATAATTTGGAAAGGTCATCAAGGATGCTTTACACACATACGGATCAACGGCCTGAAATACATAGCTGGGCCATTTTATTTTTCTGTTCTTTTTTCAAAGGATTAAGAAACATGAAATATGTGCAGTGATTATTCATTTTAAACACAGGATCTCAGCATACAGCTCATTAGTTTATTCACACTACAACATAATTACACCCACGTAGAGTTTCTCTAGACATACAAATGGATATTGTGAATGTAAAATTTCATTTGTAATTTTAAATCATTATTTGTTAATCTACTTTAAAACAATATTTAAAAAAAAGAGTGATATCCTGATAAAATATTTTTTTGGTAATTTATTTGAATTATTGGAGTTTTAATCAGCAAACCTAAAAGTTATGGAAACTATCATATAAATTATGTGTGTACATACTATAATTTTAGCTTCATCACAATATCTTCCCCATTGTGTTGTGGGTTTTAGGTTCTCCTAAAAAATTATAAACCATATGTACATTTAACCCTTGTGCTTTTACTAGCTATTAACACTACTATTTTTCTAATTACATGATATGCCATATTCAAATAAAAAACGTTGTTTATAGTATTACAGGTATTAAAACCTGCTTAATTTCGACGACAATATCATCACCATTTAGATAAATAAACAAGTCACAACTGCATCTGCTTTACTTTTCATCTCGCAAAAACCGGCCCAATAGTTTAATAAAATAATACGTCTTACATCTAGTCTAAGAAAATAATAACTATAGTAAAAGCACCGAAAGCTACATTGTAGTCAGGCTTCACTTTCTTTCATCTCGTCTGACACTGTAAACCGCTAAGGTCAAACGCCTAGCCAGATGTTTCCGGTCAATTCGCATTGCTTGTCTATTGTTCATCGGTCACGATCGCGTCAATAGGTCGGTTCGATGCTCCAACGTTGCAGAAGTACAAATTTATCTGGCACTGTGGCTTAAAATGGAACTAACGATGCTTAAATGAAATGCCATATCTGTGATGGCAGCAGCGCCATTTTGTGAGCCAGATAAGTTTGTATCAATTTACTTAGACTTTGAGGTTGCTGGCGTAAATTTTCATTGAGAAATTGCTTATACCGTTTTGCAAATTTGTAGCGTATACCATTATGCGTTGTTGTCTATTTGATGAAATATTAAATAGTGAAATTATTTCATTTGATGTAGCATATTCTCAAAAATATTTTTTAGGAAATAAGGTACTTAATTGACATAATAAAAATTAAATATTTTTTCGTGCCCCAATGCATAAAACAGATATCTTTTTGATTTTGTTGCAAAATGACCGTCTCGTCAAATCCTAGAGTCAATTCACATCACCTCACCCGAGTCTTTTGTTTATCTTCTATTACATAATTATCTCTCTCTAGCATAGCATCGTGACTGATGTAACAACCGAAACCTACATCGAACTTCGTCTGATGACAATTGTTGATTCGTTCCAGCATTATTTAACGGCAAAGGTCATCACTTCCTGCTCATCCTGTACAATGCAAATACTTAAGATGAAAATTTAAAAAATGACAAGTCTAACCACAAACACAATAATGGTTAAGATGAATGCAGTTTTGATTGAATAGCTTTCACTGTCAACCGCAAACATGGTATACGAGAAAGTATCACAAATTCAACCAACAAAGGTGTCGACGACAGCCAATACAACTATGATAACACAAGCTCTTTAACCACTATAGTATTGATCTGTATCAATACACATTGCAGTTCCGTTTAAGGTATTAACGAAGGCGATACTATCATTATTGTCGATGGAGATAATACCAACGATGGTATCGAGCGCGTCGAAGACAAATA
>JADLOZ010000383.1:0-25000 GCA_017562165.1 Ectropis grisescens
TTGACTAGCCTTGTGGATCCATTGATAGGCAATCTGCCCTAGAGCCTAGAGTTCGTTCGAACATTTATATATATATCTATTGTATAAGCTACTGTAAAGTTACGGCTGGACAGTCGGCAGAACGGCGACTGCCGATCCAGAGGTTCAAAACCACGCTCACCACCGTCTTTTCGAAGTCATGTGCGTAATGGTACTAACTTAAAACGGTGAAGAAAAACATCACGAGAAAACCGACATGTACTCTTTCTATAATATATAAAATGGTTTATATATTATAGATATCTATAATATATAAACCATGGTTATCTATAATATATAAACCATTTTATATATTATAGAAAATGGTTTAAAAATGGATCAAATAACCGTCATATTTTTTTGGATAAAATGTATGTTTCTTAATTTTGGATAAATTTATTTAAAAAATTGGTTGTTTAAACTCGCTCCTCCTATCACGTAGCGCGTTCCCGTCCATGTGACCCGGCCATGTCGTCGGTCGCTGCGATCGATACAGCCTCCTGCACTTGAGCTTTTTGTCCATGTACCCGGCCCCCAACCCCCCCCTAAGGGGACCTACCCCTGGGGACCTACTGGGACCTTTCCCCCCAGTCCCCCAGTCTTGGGCGGAGATGTTATGTTGCCGTTTTTATGTTTATTTCAGTTTTATTCGGGAAAAACGTAAGTGAATTAGCTGCTTTTGTTGAATGTACTTAGTGGGGATACCTTTATATTCCTTACATGGAGCTTTTCTTTGAAGTGAATTAGCGAAATGGCTAGAATATTTACGTATTTGTTTATTTCCATTAACGCTTTTGGTGTCTTAAATCTTATACTTCGAAATAAAAATAGAAGTTACAAATTTTCTATACTAAATGCTTACTTATTTATCTAGTCCACCAGCACATTGAAATAGCAAAAATATTAAATGTCATAGTGACAGGGCTCAGTGCAAAATTAAATAGAGTTTTAGATTTTTATCACGTAATTTAAGTTTGAGCCAATGAAATGAAAAAGAAGCTGAATTGTGTAAAATAACTTTAGTATATTTTTATGTTTAAGAATCACCAAACTTTACCAAATACGTATAGTATTATGGTTTTCGGTGCTATAGCACCTATTTATTGAAGTTCGTAAATATATTGCTGCAGTAGTATTAATTAGTATTAAGTGTATTTATTAGGTTTGATAACCGCCCTAAGATCAATCGCGAAGTAACAACATACGTCTTATATTTCCTTTACCCAATATCAACCTTATGTCATAAAGAAGCGAACCGACCGCAATCCCTCCCAAGGCTTTTTACTCAGTGACAAAACAAAGTTGTCTCTCTCTGCCACGCCCTTTGGCGACAAAGCCTTAAACCACGCCCAATGCGACATTTTCCACCAATCGCAGACGGGTGGTTTTTTATAGCCCATGTAATCTTGGGATGTGAAAAGTTTAATATGGGTCTCTGGGCGGGTTTTCTTTGGCAACGGAGGTAAAATCGTTTTGGTGTGGGCGGTTTTGGGTTCAGTAAAGTTTATTACTCGTATTGTGCTTTAGTAATATACATGAAGATGTTTCTAGAAGGTTACGTGGAGTCATATAGTACGTTACGACATTGGCACGTTAAAATATAACTTAATATAAACGCATCTGGTAGGGTATACCTATGGTGGCCTGGTGTTAAAATGTCCGATTTGCGATCTTGAAATCGTAGATTCCCATCCCGCCTGTGAAGTATTTTTCCAAGTATAGTAAAAATCCTGTCGTCATCAATGGTATCATTAAACACAGAAAGTTTACCAACTTCGGTCATGTTATAATGAATGAAAAGTTGGGGCTTTGAAAAAAATAGAGACAAGAGACAGGACGAGCAAGATATCCTCTTGATGGTGAGCAACACGTTTGCCCATAACAGCACAGTACCACTCAGCTTTTCTAACTTGAAGACGCCAAACCACTCAACCTAGCGTGTACCAGAAACTAAAAATATTGATTTTGCTTTGTTTGTCTCGTGTCTCGTAAAATATACCACTGACTATCCGTAAATTGTATGATCTTTTTAAACAGTTTTAAAAGTAGACGCCATGACTTCCTTTTCTCAAGAGCATGCGAATTTTTAAGTGGTAGGTATATTTTTTGTAAATGGACGTACCAAGCACTTAATTTCAATGTTTTATAGCTTTGATCCATACCATGAATAATTAATTAAAATCCAAAGGGTTATCGTAAAGGTTGAGCACCTTCTATTATAGAAAAATATGAGGTTACAACAACCCACAATTATGATATTTGTATTGTTAAAATTATTCCCTTATGCATTTCCATGTAATTTAATTTACAGTGACAAAACTCTGCTGCTTGAAAACTACCTAAGACTTTTAAGTTAACTCAACACAAGGGCGGACCCAGCTTTGGCTCCAGGAAGGGGGGCGGGTCACGGGGGTCATATAGTCGTGGTCATGTCACAAAACTGTGCGATAAGTACAAGCGTGCTTTTAAATCAGTGGTCCACCTAGGTACTGCACCCATGGAGGGGGGCATGACCCCATGACCCTCCCCTGGTTCCGCGCCTGAGTCAACAGGAGTAATTATTCTACTAAGAAACTAACACAACAACAACTCTGTAACCGGTAGGTACAACAGTGAACAAATTTCTAAGTTGCATTTATTATAACGTTTCACCCAAATATAGCCTTTGTGTGATTATTTATTTATTTTAATTTCGACGTACTACATATAATTAAGGCTTCTGAGCTTCTGAACCCTATGAGCTAGATCAAAATAATGTACCACAATATTGTACCTCTTCAAAAGGTCTACAAAAAACTGCAATAGTATATGTCTATCTTTTGGGAATAACCCATTTTTATTAGTACTTATATTTAGTATCAGCATTGCACGTTGCACCCGTGCGAAGCCGGGGCGGGTCACTAGTATCTTAATATATAAATGTCCTGTGTCATGATGTTTGTTTCCAGTGAAAGTTTCCAGTAATTTAGTCCCACTTGAGAGATAAAGAGTTTTTCATTTCGATTGTCTCTATAATGACAATTAATTGTTTTTTTTTAATTTCAAATGAATTGTATAAAACTGACATTTAATTTTTTAGGTACTTCATTTAAACAACCCTTTAAAACCATTTTGAAGAGGATTCCAATTCTATATTAGTATTCATAACACTAATATTTGTGAGTGGAAATCATACCCATGAATTACGGCTTCGCAGGCTGATTTACTACAAACTAAGCAATTAGACCAGCCATATAAAATGAAAATATAATTAAAAACTAACGACTATTTGCTTGTTTGCTGCCAATTTTTAACCTATATCTACTGTACTTTCAGACAAATTATGTAAGACTATAATATAATCTAAGACTATAAATATCCAGTTTGTCTAAAAATTCTTGAAATTTTGAGAAACCCGTCAAATACGAATAGGTAGTTATACTGTCCTCTCACCTCTTGCCACGTTCTCCCACATACACACAGATAACAGATGACGTATAACGACCCCACCCCCTCCCGCCCGGGTCAGGGGGGAACCTTCCGGCGCTCCTTTTATTCCGCTCCAGAGCCTTTGTTCGTAGCTCCTGAAAAAAGAAGTTGGTTCGCTCTTTTATTTGTCAGAAGTCATTGGGTCAGGCATGTTGAATCTTGTAGATTCATTTTTTAACCAGTACCACAAAAAGAGGGATGTTACGAGTTTCGAGGAGTAGTTACTCTGTTCAGTAACTTATCTGTCTTTCTGCCTACACGTACATATTTTGTGTACCAAGGTTGTCTTACTTATTTTAATGAATGTAAGCGTACCGTGGGTTTACCCGTGTAGTTATTTTTCCGTTAAATTTTTGCAAAAAGTAGCCATTGTGATTTTACAGACACTATAACATTATAACCTTACTGTATTCCAAATTTCAACCCGATACACATGATGTACATTGTACTAGTTAAAGAAATAACTTCAGCGCCAACCATTAGTAGTTTCAAGTTAAGGCTCAACGTGAATGTTCAGCAGACGTTCTACAGCTATAATGTAGCTATAATGAATTTGATTAATACAAAGATTAGTAAGGATCTACTTATTATTTAAGACAAATGTTCGTTGTGTAATTTGTGTGTGACATGTTCATTTATATTTTTTTTTTTTATTGACATGACTTTTTTTTAATTTAATGTTTTTTATTTTTGTAAAACAAAATAACGAACGTTATTAATTAAAGATTATGGATTTTTATGTAATACATAGCCACTAATATAAATCAAATTTCATAAGGTACAGGTAATAAAATATCCCACTAATATCATTAATATCAAAGTTTGGATGTTTGTTGCTCAATCATGTCGTAACGGCTGAACGGATCGGACTGCAATTTGGAACACATATATGTTATTCTAGTCTGGAATAGCACATAGGCTATTTTTGTTAAGGGAAAGCAACGGAAACAGGAATTACGCATGTAACGCCGTGGGACACTGCTAGTTTATATAATTAATCGTATATATCTCTAGGCGACGAGTGTAATACAGTGCTAGAAAATGATTTGGACTCTTCGTGTTCCATAAGTTGCGTGACACGATATTTTTTATATAATATAGAGTGACGAGACGAGCGAGACATGTGCCTGATGGTAAGTAACCTGACTGCCAAATAACAAGCGCAGTGACACGCAGCTATTGGAGCATTAAGTCCAAATCTTTACCTAGCACTGCACTTGTCACCCAGAGATATAAGATGTTTTATCTCTATGCCCTGTAATTTCACTGGAGACATTGCTCTTCAAACCGGTACATAGTAATCTTTGCACATTACTGCTTGGCGGCAGAATAACTGGCAAAGGTGTGGTACTACCCCAGGCGGAATCTGCAAAGAGTCCTACCACTACAAAAAAACATGGTGTTATGAGGCACATCCTACGCGTCCTAGGCTAGTCTTACGCGTCCTGTTATGCATTATTAAAAAAAACAGGTTAGCTGTAGGTACATCGCGGGTCGTAGCTGATTGAGATATGTTCACGAAACTTTTCTTCGCCTAAATCAATTAACAAAGAAGTCCGAAACGGAGCGATCCTTTCATTTCCCTCACTATATATTAAACACACGTCACGGTGTTTGTTCGCTATGGACTCTTAAACTACTTACCGAATTTAATCTTTGCACACCGTGTGCATTTTGATCCAATTTACGAGAGCGGATAGTTTTTTTTTCGATTAATGGTCTTCATATTACAATATCCGAGCGAAATCGGAACTGGTCGCTAGTATACTGTAAAAAAAAGTAGTAAGATTTAATTACATTTTTGTTTTGTTTAAAAGCAGCTCAATACGAGTATCTTTAGACTTTCATCGATCTGTAGACAATTCATTTGTGATTACAGTAAGTTCGAAAGGCTCTGCCCGTTAAAATAAGATTTTTCCTAAAAAAGTACCTACACAGAAGACCCATTTTTGTGTAACACCGTTACAATATTTGTGAAGGTAATTTGTAAAATTAATGAGCTTAATCTGAGAGATGACGTCATCGTATCTCGTTATTCTCTGTATTTATCAAGAAAAATCTCAATTCTACAGCCATATTGTATACTTAACCCTAAAGTATACGGCGCGTTCATTTATATTCGCTCGAGGGCCATTCAGCCACCTACACTTAATTTGTATATTTTTTACCTTATGTAAGAGAAGAGTGACCATGATTTAAGTTTTTTTGTACAAAAAAATTGGTACTTTTTGTTGAAATAGTTGTACCTTGTTATTTTTTCCACCTTATTTAAGAGAATAATGGAGAATAAGGACTGTCCTCTATATCTTCTTATGGGTTAATTTTATACTTATAGTGAAATAGTTGAGACTTATTTTGCGGTTTTTTCTGTCAAATCGTGTACCACAAAAAAATCATATTTCATGACGATAAAGTAAGCAAAAATGTAAACTCTTTAAAATCTTTAATACGTAAAAAATAACAACAGGCACAACATACACAAACTATTAGAGTTTTCATAGAGATTCCTAATTAGATCGAGTATATAAGTAGTATTAGAATAGTCAGTGATTGTGTAGCATTCAAAATAGTACTGATTTTTTATGGTTAGAGTGAAGGGACGAGCAGGACATGGGCTATGGTCTGATGGTAAGTAATACGCCTCCCCATAACAGTATAGTACTCGTATCACGCCGGTAGTCACACGGTCACATTATGATGTTTGCACATTCAACTTGGTGATAGAATAACTGGCAAACGCTTAGTATTACCACAGACGAACGCTGCAAAGAGTCCGCCACTACAAAACTATTTTTATATTTATAACATTAGTAGGATCATCATCAACAGCCCACTTAATGTTCCAACTGGGACTCGAGCCTTCTCTCGCAAGGAGAGAGTTAAGGCCATTATCCACCACGCTGGCCCAGTGCGGGTTGGTGGATGACACATGACTTCGAAAGGTTCTAGGTACATGTCGGTTTCCTCACGATGTTTTCCTTCACCGTTTTAAGTTAGCGGCATTACGCGCATGACTTCGAAAAGACAGTGGTGCGTGTGGGATTTGAACCCGGGGTCTCCGGATCGGCAGGCGCCGTTCTCCCGACTAGACTAGTAGTTATTAGTAGGATGAATCCTACTAATGTTATAAATTCGAAACTTTGACTTTGAATGTTTGTTTCTCAACGCTGGAGCGTCTGAACAGATTAGGTTGAAATTTAGAATAGGTAATGTTAGATTATTGTCTAGAATATAGGCTACTTTTTATACACGGCATGGGAACTGTGCGGGTGAAACCGTGGGGCACTGCTTAGTTAATAATACTAGGTTTGACTTCAGTAAAAAAGAGTTTTTTATTGGGAACCCGTATTTTATGATTTGTTAAATCTCTCAGAAAACATTGAAACATGGACACCCTAAACTCACCGGAACATCTTTTTTCACAAAAAGCTTTTTCACCAGCGATACATTTATTAAAATGTATACATGTCTTGAATACCGTCTGAGTGGGTCGTTTTCGGTCTCAATTAGAGTGGCTATACACAAAAGAAAAGGCTACTAAGTACGAGTATGTACAAATACAGGGTTATACAGTACAACGGTACTAAGCCCAAAAGGTACTCGAAAATTGGATTAGAACGAGTAAGTATTCTGAGAAAAAAACGCGTTGTAGGCGAGAACGTATTTTTGTTTTTAACTTGTATAGGTTTACACTTGACTGCCATCTTGCCTGATGTTAAGCGACGATGCGGTCTACGATGGAGCGTGTTTATCTAGAAGAAACCGATTCACTCTCGATTTGAAGACACCAAGATTATAACTATCGGGAAAACCCACTCAGGCAACTCATTCCACAGCCTAGACGTTCTTATCACAAACGTAGAGTCAAACCTCTTTGTCCGTGTCTTTGGAATATCCACCATGAAACGGTGCCGCTTCTTCGAGTTACGAGAAGTACGATAGTAAAAAGGGCAAGGTGGTATAAGATCATGCAGATCAGTTGCACACTCTCCGAAGTGTATCCGATAAAAACCGATAAGCTAGCAATTTTTGATTTTCGCGGGTTGATTTCTGCTGCCGCGGGTCAGATTTTCCCGGGCGGGCGGCGACCGCGCGGGAGCCGCGTGGCAGCTGCGCTCGCTGCGAAAACCGCCTTGTGAGTTTTGATATCAATTTTTACATATAAATCTGCATTCTGCATAAGCATGTGTGCTGAAGGCGTAATGTACCTACAGTAAAGATTCACGCAATGTAAGGATTCTTTGAAATGATGAGCATAACGAATCTATACCTATTAATTTTATAAAGCTGTTGACGATTTTTGTTTGATTGCAATAATCTCAGGAACTACTGGATCGATTTCGAAAATTCGTTCTCCGTTGGATATGTTCGTGCTCACTGAGTGCTATATGTTACGTCCCACGGGCGAAGCCGGGGCGGCCCGCTAGTATTTTAAATTTGTGCTTAGTATTTCTGTGTAGCCCCGTCTACGAAGTGTGGTACTGTTTGGGTCCGGTCAAAAGGACGTATTCACAGTTCACAGAGAAGGTCTTGAATGCGTATGGTTAGCCTTTTTCAGAGAGTCCTTTTAATTTCATAATGGAATAATGAATGGTATATTCTGTTATCTTCCTTTATATTTATGTTAGCAAAAGTAGTATTTTCTATATTGTTTTGCTATGTACTGATTTCCTAAGTTCTCTTAGTCTAAGTCTAAGTTATTTCCTAAGTCCTACTTCCTAATGTTTCATTGAAAAAGTCTTTGAGTAGTTACTTAAAAACAACTTGTCATGGAATGTTACGCAAATATAAAATATGAAAAGTCATATGGATCACGTCATTTACCTATGCAAAAAGTATGTTAGAATAAAGCTAATTGAGATCAATTTGAAAATTCGCATCAAAATGAAGATTTAAGATATAGGTAGCAGTCATTGTCATAGTAAAATAACTAATCGTAGACAAATAAAAAAAGATGTTTTAGAAATTTCCTATTAGATATTATAGATTAGTACCTTTCATTGATATAAATAAATATAAAAATAGATATTTGTGGACATTTCACACACAGCACCACCTGACCCCAAACTAAGCAAAGCTTGTACTAGATACCTACATATATCTGTTGTCGTACCAACGTATGTAGGTATATAACAGAATATTCTATAGAATAAATATTTATACATCACATAAACTATTACCAAGTTATATATAATAATCAGTCAGACAAATTGTAGTGCTCAAACATGAAGATGTTTCATCTCCTGGCTGAATAATTTTAGCGTTTGCTCCTAAACCAAGCCAGGTTATTCAGCCAGGTGTACGTAAGTTATGTCTGATCGCTGTGGGATCTTGGACTATAATAAACTTTTTTCATTTTGATAAAAACACTTTTAACAGCGTAACAAAACAGAAACCTAATGAGATTCAAGAGTCATTCGAAATTAAATCAAAATGTCGCTCTTAGGCTCCTACATGGAAATATATTATTTGAATGACAGGTATGAGCCAAACTGTTGACATTGTATATTAGGATATGCTAATATGTTGGGATATATTGGCGTTTATTGGCATATGGCACAGGTGTTTCACTAAAATACATAAATATGTTGTGTTATAAATATGTATAACGTTAATAAAAAAAATCATATTTAACCGTTTTTAATGTCAAAGCTTTATGAGCGGTAAGGGTTTAAATTGCCTAAACTTCTCATTTGAAATTTATAAGCACTTCAAGAAACGAAAACAAAATATCTAGTTCTTTACAATATTTAATACACAATATTTGTTTTTTGTTTTGTTATAATTAAGTGCAATAAAGAGTTTATCTATCTATCTATTTAAATGGGACCTACTTTACGATGCCACGAAGATTTGTCACACCTCCGTATTAAGGCGGATGCACCACTCCAGTACCCCAGTTCATCGTAACAACATATCATTATATAACAAGTAACGAGCCTTCCCTAGTGCATTAAAGCCCATTGCCTTGCATGATATGGCCGTGCTAAATCAGGCTATTGCCTTGTAATACCACGATGGTATGACAAAACTACGTTTGATGATAGTATTTTACACGTAAGGAAAATCTGGTGCGTTTGGTAACTTACTAGCTTAGCTTGATATCTGATGGTTCTGGTTTCAACGATTTTCCCGTTGTCAGCGTACAATGTGATAGCAGATTTAATGTTGTGCCTTCTACGAGTATGTCTATCCCCTCAGATATAATTTAATTGAGCCACATATTATGTTAGATCTAGCAGTAGGTACGGTTGCTATTTTGTTATAAATCTATACTTATATTATAAAGCTGAAGAGTTTGTTTGAACTCTAGGATCTCGGGAGCTACTAGTCATTGATAACCCGTAAGAGCTAAGCTAAGCTCATCTTCGGTTTGCCGACGACATTGTGGCGGAGTCGCTGGAGGACCTCGGTGCTATGCTCAGGGACCTCAGTAGAGTATCCAAACAGGTAAGTTTGAGGATGAATATGGACAAGACGAAAGTCATGTCAAATGCTCATGTCTCACCTGTACCGGTTGTTGTTGGGAATACCACACTCGAAGTTGTTGACGAATACGTCTACCTGGGTCAAAAGATCCAACTTCGACAAAGAGCTACGCTACCATGACTCTCCTTATGTTTAAACTCAAGTCCCGTTCATCGTATTTATTAACGGTCCATTTCTTTCAGCGGCAACTTGAAATGTTATTTCCTTACAGCGAAATAAGTAATTCAGATATTTGATTATTTTCTGTAAAACTTCTCAATTGTTCCCGAGTTTCATCGTTTCATAATAATATCATCTAATACACCCTTCACAAGAAATAAGTAAGAGCGAAACGGCTTCTGACCCCAAGTTTTCACTCTCTCTTCACACTATGCTAGGAATGTATTGATAGCATATACATTGACTAGTAGTATTCCGCGGTTTTACCCGCGTACGTTCGATTTCCGTATTTTTCCGTGATAAAAAGAAGCATTTGTGTAAGTTCCAGGCTATCTGTGCTCCAAATTTTAACCTCCAAATTTCAACTTGTTCTATTTAGCTGTTGTAACATTTAAAAAAAAAATTCAAACGCCAATATAAATATGAATATTTTAATTGAATTAAAATACATATAGCCCAAGGAAAGCGTTCGGGTTACGCGAATCCCGAGTTTCAAGTTTTTTGTACCGGAAAATATACAAATACATAGCTTTCCTTAAAAACTGTTGGTATATACTCAGCATTCAAGGAAAGCGTTCGGTTACGATGGCTCAAATTTTATGATTTTCATTCACCCAATAAAGTGCTCAACGAGCCTACAGAAGTAATGACAAAAAAGTAATAGTTTTCAGTGAAAACAAAATAATTAACTGTGACATTTTTAAAAGTTTATATGCGAGTTTCACCGCGGCGCGCAGCTCGGAAGAAATATTAAACAAAGCCCCTGTTCCCAACATTTTTACACGGATTAATCTGCCAAGTTTTTGAGTAAGCTCAAATACATTTTTTGGCCTTTATGACTAAAAAACTGAATAAAAATTGGCAGTCACGGGACTGCCGTTAGAAATGAAAACTTATAAACTCAAAATTTGATAGCACACTTTGGAAAATATGCGAGTGACTCGGTTTCAATCGCTCAGGGCGCTGCTAGTCTGATATTTTTAAATTAGTCTGAAAAATATATTTTATTCACGAGCGTGACGCTTGAGCTCAATTCACAGCCTACGAAAAATCTGTGTGTGGTGCGCCAAAAGATTTAAGTGAAATCTTTTGAAATACCAGAAAAAAATTAAGAAAACAAAGGTTGCGCTTAGTTAAGTTTGGAATACTATTCAGAATAGCATTATCTGAAAACTCTGCTGCGGCCTAAAGATGCAGATCAATAACGGAACATCCTCTTTACATCTCTCGCTAATTGCCTAAGAAAAATTAATTCCCAGAAAGGGTTCCGTATCCGGAACGACGCCCCGAGGACCTTTATTAGGGTACCGTAGGAAAAGTGAGCCGTTATACGCACTCAAATAATTGAACATTGTACACAAAAATATGCAAATGAGATTTTGCCCCGTGAAAATTAACTTTTTCATCATGAATTATGTCCTTGACTGTCTTCGGTGTCTTCGGGGAGTTTTTCGAGATTTTACAGCTTTTAGTTAAGGAAGGGTTATTTTATGACAGGGGTGAAAAAATACTAAGGGTTAAATGTTTGCATTTAAAAGTTTAACTTGGAACTTGGTTTAAAAGCTCGGCACTTGGACCTTAGTTTGAAAATTGTTTTTTCTAATACAAGTAGACTTTTCATTTGTTTTAATATTTGCCTGTTGCTTTTTGTTATTCGCCTTAGACGATTTATTCATAAATACATGCTCTTAACAAAGACACATTTTACGTTTAGAATGCGATATTATGTCCTTTTATTGAACTGTGAGCACTTTTTCGGCCACGAAGAGTTATAAATGATTAATAAATTTCAGTTCCCACGCTGAAGAGACTCTGACTCACCAGCGTCTTTGTTTCGGTTCGATATCAGTATACTTTGTTTGGTAATTATAACATTCGACACATCCTGAGCTATGTCTCAATTAACCTGTGGGCGGTGTTGCTTTGGAAATGGATTTTAATTATATATTACTGTTTATTTTGCTCAATTTTGTTCCTTCGGATGTATCATGAGTAGATACTTATTACTAGAATATTGATGTGCAAAGATCGTTAACCTTTACATCAATCGTATTTTAGATGATAGAGAATAAGCTACGCAGTCGTAGTACATGAAATTCTGGGTATTAATTGTAGGTATCAAAACTATCTGATAGTTAAATAAATATCACGGCGATATTAATTATGAAATATTTACGTAACTTAGCTTACGCGAGCCAAGGCAAATTTTTAATAGGTACATTTTTATCGACTTTTGTGACGTCAACTCAAAGAGAGAACACAAGTAAGGTTTATTAATATGGCGGCTATTTCTCAATCACAATAATAATTGTATTATAATATTTGTTCCAAATAATCACAGTATAAAGAAATTTAATAGACAGTGAAATAATTGTGTGTGGTTTCGAATCTTATGCACACGCTAAATTGATAAAAGTTGATTCAAGTACCAGTCAGATGTAGATACGAGTACATATTCGTTTTTAAACGGGAGATACGAGTGTTAAATCATTAATGTGTCGTAAATTCTTGTTACTACTTGTACTAGCTTGTTAAAGTAAATGGTCCTTACTGTCATGTTTTAGACATTGATAAATGCAATCATCATCATCATCATCATCATCAGCCACAAGACGTCCACTGCTGAACATAGGCCTCCCCCCTAGATTTCCACAACGAACGGTCCTGCGCAACCTGCAACCAGCGGTTTCCAGCGACCTTTGTGAGGTCATCTGTCCATCTAGTGGGAGGCCGTCCAACACTGCGTCTCCCGGTTCGTGGTCGCCACTCAAGAACCTTTTTTCCCATCGGTTGTCAGTTCTGCGAGCGATGTGGCCTGCCCATTGCCACTTCAGCTTGCTTACTCTTTGAGCTATGTCGGCCACTTTCGTTCTTTTGCGAATATCCTCATTACGGATTCTGTCGCGCAAAGAGACTCCGAGCATAGGTCTCTCCATAGCTCGCTGTGTGACTTTGAGCTTCGTTATGAGACCAACAGTGAAGGACCACGTCTCAGTTCCATAAGTCATCACTGGCAACACGCACTGGTTAAAGACTTTCGTCTTTAGGCATTGGGTATTTTGGACTCAAAGATGTGCCGAAGTTTCCCGAACGCTGCCCATCCGAGTTGGATCCTTCGCTGGACCTCTTTGTCGAAGTTGGATCTACCTAATTGGATCTTTTGACCCAGGTAGACGTATTCGTCAACAATTTCGAGTGTGGTATTCCCAACAATAACCGGTACAGGTGAGACATGAACATTTGACATGACCTTCGTCTTGTCCATATTCATCCTCAAACCTACCTGTTGGGATACTCTACTGAGGTCCCTGAGCATAGCACCGAGGTCCTCCATCGACTCTGCCACAATGACTATGTCGTCGGCAAACCGAAGGTGAGTGATGCATTCGCCGTTGATATTGATGCCATATCCGTTCCAGTCCAGTAGCTTGAAAACATCTTCCAGCGCGGCAGTGAACAGTTTCGGAGATATAACATCTCCCTGTCTCACGCCTTTCTGTAGCTGGATATGTTTTGTGCACCGGTCCTGTAATCGGACAGACATTGTGGCTTTGCTGTAAATACACTTCAACACTTCGATATAGCGATAGTCGATGCGGCATCGCTGGAGAGACTGAAGCACTGCCCAGGTCTCGATGGAATCGAAGGCTTTCTCATAGTCCACATACGCTATACATAGTGGCCGATTATACTCCTCGGTTTTCTGTATAATCTGCCGAAGCGCATGAATGTGGTCTATGGTGCTATAGCCTTTTCGGAAACCGGCTTGTTCGGGTGGCTGGAAGTCGTCAAACCTGCGTGCGAGACGATTCGTGATTACCCTCGAAAACAACTTATAAACGTGGCTCAGAAGTGAGATGGGTCTGTGGTTCTTCAACAAGGTGTTGTCACCTTTTTGAAGAAGAGCACCACCACACTTCTGCTCCACGCTTCTGGCGTACTACCGTTAAGTATGACGGAATCGAACAGCTTCTGGAGGACTTTAAGTACCGGTTTTCCACCCGCTCTCAGAAGCTCAGTCGTAATTCCGTCGTCGCCAGGTGCTTTGTTGTTTTTAAGTTGTTTGAGGGCGGGCCATCCTAATCTCATACAGGCTGACTTCTGGGATATCTTCGGTAAAGTGTCGGGTCAGCTTGGCTCTGGGGTCTTTTGCCATGCTAACGACAGGTTGTGCTTGCGTAGAGGTGTATAACTGTTCATAGAACCTCTCAATCTCCTCAAAATCTCAGGCTTCGACGAGACAACGTTACCACTATCGGTCTTCAGTTTGGTCAGCTGACTTTGCCCAAGAGACAGATTTCTTGCGAACACTTTTGAGCCTTTGTTCTGCTTGATCGCTTCTTCAATACTCGAAGTATTGAAGCAGCGTATGTCGCGTCGCACACAAGTAGAGATCTGTCTATTGAGCCGTCTGTATACCGTCATGTCGACCGAAGACTGTAACCGCATATCTCGTCTGACCGCCATAAGATCTAGAGTTTGATCGGAGAGCTTTTGGGTTCTGTTTTGGCGTCGGCTCTTATAAAATTTTCTGCCAACAGCATGAACAGTTTCCACTAGCCTGTCGTTTATTTCGTCCGCCGTTACGCACTCATCTAAGGATTCGAAGCGATTTTGAAGTTCGAGTTGAAAGTTATCGGGATCTTCGATCTGAGCATAATTTGGTCGGAGCGTGGACTTCATTAGACGTGATCTTTCGAGCTTAATGTTTAGATTCAGCGTGCCTCTTACAATACGGTGATCGCTGCCGGTCTTAACCCTGCTGATCACAGAGACGTCGCTGAATATTTGCCGTTTAGTCGTCATAATGAAGTCGATCTCATTTTTTGTGGAACCGTCAGGGCTAATCCAGGTCCACTTTCTTTGTGGCTGTTTCTTGAAAAAGGAGTTCATCATAAAGAGGCTCTCCCTTTCCAAGAAATCCGCTAGACGTTGCCCTCTTGGGTAAATAAGTAAAGATAAATGCAATGCATTGTCGTTAAAGGCTTACGCGACCCAAAAACTAATGAACATCTGCGAAAAACCAATCATTCAAATCGAAGCTCAAGTTAGGAGTACATAATACGGCTGTTAATCATATTAACATGAGCAACAAATTAAAAAAAGTTCTAGTCAAACACTAAAATAATATAACCAAACATACAATCGCCACACAAAGGCCCATCCCACTGCACGTTCAGACACATTTCAATAAAATAATCAACAATGGCGATAAAGTGCCGATAATGCACCCACAGCACTACTTAACCACATTCCTCTGAGTCAAATTATGGAGCTACTATCGATGACCTTTCCCAAAACCAAGAGCCACATTTGAATTATAACTAGTACTTTATTTTGCTCGCCGGTACAAATGAGTTTGTCGTAATATTAGTACGCTCTCTCCGCAAAGTGCTAACATCTTAATCGGTGCATTCAAAGAGGCGTTCTCACTTGTTCAGTCACTCATTCATTCGTTCGATGCAAAGAGTGAATGATTGTTATCTGTCAGATCGGTTGTCCCGGGGTACAATTAAGGGGCTTTTACGCATAACACGGTGAATTTATGATGCAATGTGTTTTATTTTTAAGTTTGCGTTGTATTTTGTTGTACGGAAAATATTGATGTCAAGTAAATTAAAATACTTTGCTTTTTGTTGCTTGATTCGTGCCTTATATTTTGTGACATTACTAGTAACATACGTATGAATATGGTTCGTGCAACCATATATTATAGTTCAACCCCAACCATATTTGAACATCGGATATAAATCTGGGTGTCTTCAAAGCATGAGTGATTAGGTTTAATGTAGATATTATTAGTATGTAAACGCACTTCTTTCTAGATAGCAGCGATTAATAGCAGGCGAGATAATGGTAAAACGCAAAATCAATTGCTTAACAATATTTTTTTCTCTGAAAAAAAAAAGAATAATCCACTTCTCGAACCAAAACCAGTGGCAATCACTTCACTAATTTTGATAGAATTAATAATAAACTGATATATCATCGGCAGCTGTATTTTTTATTTTTGTTGATGTTACAGAACACTCCACTGATTTCGATACAATTAATATGGAACACTTTGAAAAGTATATACCCTTTTGCATAAAAATATTATCAAATTCGGTTCCAACCAGTCGAAAGTTCTGAGGTAACAAACATAAAAAAAATTGTCGAATTGGGAACTCTTTTTTTTAAGTCGATTAAAAAAGGCTTAAGGTACAAACAATTTCGCGCGAAGACCGCGACAGACACTTGACATTATGGAATTATATGGATTCCAGTTCGCGCCGAGATCGCGACAGGAGAGCCACGCACGTGTCGCGGTCTCGGCGCGAACTGGCGCCCATACAATAGGCGTGACGACAGGTCCTGCAATCATTTTAAATTATTTGATACAATGAAAGTATTGTAATATAATAATAAAAATAAATATTTTTTAGTTTCACTTAGTTTAACTTATCATTCAAAGCTGGATGGGCAAGCCCATTTTAAAAGTACGAAATTATTAGAAAATGTATTACCTTTACCTTTGGATAACCCATTCAATTTCAAGTTACTTTTGTTATGAAACCAGTTTCCTAAACGCAATATTAATATAGGTACCCGTGATAGGTACCATACAAACTTTACGCGCGACGCATAGAAAATAGGACAGTGCGACGCCCCGTTTCTGTTGTGATTTGTATGAAGCGTTTTTGGGAGAATCCAAAATTATGATTAAAATCGTGATATCACGGGAAGTTTTTAAGATAACAAAGTAATTCTTTCACCTATGTTTCAGTTATTGAGTAGCCTTTTGATGGCACATTAAATCAAAAATTAGTCGACATGCCTATTCCATAATGTCAGGTGCCTATCGCGGTCTCCTGTCGCGGTCTCAGCGCAAATTTGTATCTTTACGCGAGTCAAAAACCTGTCAATTTTTTAAGCCATAATGGAAGTTTTAACAAACTTACTCAAAAGAAAAAAATGAAATTGAGCGTGGTTTTGCAATACCGCAGTATATTTGACTATGCTTTGTTTTAGTATAATGTAGGAAAGAACAAATTTGCGAGGCCAAATGCTCGTTTGTTCCCGCTGCGGTCAACCTCTGACCCTAATGTGGAAATGTGTCCGAACATAATTTCCACTGCGGCTTAACATAGATCTACTAGTTTACTATTTTTAAACAAATATTAAAAGTGATATATTATTTCACAAGCAATTCCTAAATAAAATGTAAGCAATAATTTAAACCGGTCAATTCTTGATCAACGACGCGACGCAAAAAAGATAATGACATAAGTGTGATGTGTACAATGAGTGTGATCATGTCTCTCTCTCTCTCTATCTCTCTTTTATGTGTGCGTGTATGTATTTTTGACAGTATAGCGATCAAGGGGATGAACCGATTTTGATATTATTTTATGTAGTGGTAGGACTCTTGGCAGAGTCCGCCTTGGGAAGTACCACACTTTTGGCAGTTTTTCAGTAATGTTTGCACGTATACAGTGTTTGAAGGGCAATGTTTCTAAAGAAATTATAGGGCTTAGAGATATAACAATTTAGATCTCTGGGTGATGAGCGCAGTGCAGTGCTAGGTGAATATTTGGACTCTTCATGTTCCAATACCTGCGTGCCACTGTGCTGTTATGTGGCAGGCATGTTGCTTACCATCAGCCACATGTCCTGGTCGCCCCGTCATTCTATACTATAGAAAAATGCTTTGGGTACTGCTGCAAACAAAAGTGTGACATCCAATGTGAAACATTTGCGCTGGAGCTTTTTGTAATATTCAGTTTTATGTATGTATACGTACCTGTCAAGGATCATTTCAATGAAAAAATCGGTTCTCGAGAAAGCAGGTAACATACATTTAATTAAAAAAAACATAGGGGTCGCGTACATAGGGGTCGACAACCTCTTCTTTTTGGAAGTCGGTAAAAAAATTGAAAAAGCTTGGAGCGAGTCGCTACGAATATTCGTAGCTCCTGCCTACGCGGTGACGCCACCAATATTGCTCGCTCATTGGAAATAATTACAAGTGGGGTTCAAGCTGCCGCTAAACAGAGGGAAAACATTACAACGATGCTTGCTTGTTTTTTGTTAAAGAAACTATAATTATGGTGTATATATACTATAATTATGGTGTATATAACTGGTGATTTAAAAAAAAAATGTGGTGTCCCGTGACAGGTAGGCACGAAGTTCCTTCGACGATGTGTACGATCATCTGAAAAATAAAGTTGAAAACACAGATAACAGTCAGTTTTTACGCGTCACTTCCGTTATATATTTTTCTTGCGGTTTTAATATCACATTATTTTCCGTTCGGTCTCGCAGCAAAACCTTTATCTCCTCCATGCCTGCCGAAGGCCTTCGTTCCAATATTGTATTCGTAATAGAATGATACCGTTTACATGAGTGGTATAGTTTAGCCTGATTCTATCTGCAAATCATGCAATCAGGAAAATTTACTATGCCACTGTGAAAAAAAAACTCTTTAATGTGCAATTGTAATATAAATTACATAATAGGTACAGTTTGTAAAATTGTATAATAGTACCACATTGTTTTTACTGTTTAAAAATGCAAATGCATAATTCTAACAAGCTTCCCCACACTCACAACTAGCAACACTAAACACGTTGTTTAACGCGCTCCTGAAATAAGAATGACGTGTATTTACCGCTAATAAGAAAACTCAGTGTTGCCATTACACACGCAGTCCGCAGGCCCTTCGGGAATGAATCACATGGTTTATTCAGGACGACCCAAGGCAGGTACCGTGAAGTTTATGCGTAAAAATTAGCTGCGAGCTTTGCTTTCGTAACAGTTAATAGAGTAGGTACGTTACAGTTGATATACATAGGTTATGAAGGAAGTAACTGTTTTGTCATCTGTGATATAGGTATTATTTCAAAAGAAAGTTATTATAGATACTCTTTAAACCTATAGCACACCAAATCATAATAATTTGGAAATCATAAGCAGTTCTCTGTATTTTGTGTAAGTGTTTAATTTGTATGAAATGTGGTACATAAATAGACAACTGTATGGGATAACACATAAGATACTTAGAATAATGGTATGGATAAATGGTAGGGATAAGGTATCCTAAGAAAATGAGAGAATCGGGAGCTGCGCAATAGATACTGCGGGCTGCTACTAATATAAAGTGATCACACACATTAGTCGGGAAGAAAAACGACCAAATTGAAAATTTTAAGTAAAACCTACCTTTGACCGATTACTAAAAGAGTTTTAGCTTTACTATTGGTCGTTCTATGATTTCAAGCGAAAATTAAATATAAAACTTGAGAGGTGTCAAGGGACACCCGGATGGAACGAAGTTCCTTTCGATTAATTAGTGAAGGATTTATTATTCAGTCATTTATTCATTCTTCTTAATTTCTAAGTTTTTTACAATAAGTATAAAAATATAAACATTATAAAAAACTTAAAAACTAGGGTGCCGCCAGCAGCGGGGGCAGGACCCAAGCTACCGGTGGTTAGGGCTGCAGAGAGAGGAACCTCCTGACGATGCGCGCTGTGTCAAGGATGACTGCCTTCTGGATCTGGCCTTTAACCCAACCGTCTAGCGAAAGTCTCTTGAGATGTTGGTCGAGACTTTTCGCTATAAGGCCGTTTGCCGACACGACTATTGGGACTATGATCGTCGAATCAACTTCCCACATGGCGGTAACCTCATGAGCTAAGTCAAGGTACTTGCTAAGCTTGTGAAGGATTTATTATTATTATTATTTTTTATTATTTATTATTTACAAAAAACCTGTATACACTCAACAAAAATAATCGTCGCGACACCACACTGTTCTATGCGAAATAGAAATTAAAATATCTGGCTTGCTTTCTATAAGAGAGAGAGAGAGACAGACAGAGAAACATGCGACGCCGCACAGCTTTTTTTTTTTTTAACTTTATTATGTTTACACTTGACCGCCATTTCGCCTGATGTTAAGCGACGATGCGGTCTACGATGGAGCGTGTTTACCTAGAAGAAACCGATTCACTCTCGATTTGAAGACACCAAGATTATAACTATCGGGAAAAACCCACTCAGGCAACTCATTCCACAGCCTAGACGTTCTTATCACAAACGTAGAGTCAAACCACTTTGTCCGTGTCTTTGGAATATCCACCATGAAACGGTGCCGCTTCTTCGAGTTACGAGAAGTACGATAATAAAAAGGGCAAGGTGGTATAAGATCGTGCAGATCAGTTGCACACTCTCCGAAGTGTATCCGATAAAAAAACCGATAAGCTAGCAAATTTGCGGCGATGTTCAAAACTTTGAAGTCTTTTTTCGCGCTAGAATGTCTTTGCCTATGAGCCTTTTGGCACGCCTCTCGATCGATTCCAGAGCCTCAAGCTGATACTTAGCCGATCCATCCCAAAGGTGCGAACAGTACTCCATACAAGAGCGAATCTGTGCTCTATATAACAAAAGCAATTGTTCAGATTTGAAGTACTTTCGCACCTTTGAGTGGACACCTAGTTTTTTAGCAGCTAATTTTGCCTTGGACTCGATGTACGAGCCAAAGTTGAGCGTAGAAGTCAAAGTAACGCCCAAAAGCTCAAGATGATCAGTAACCGGTACGGATACACCTCGAAAAGTAGGAGTCTGTTGAAATGGACTCCTTTTTGCGGAGAACAGACACGCCTGCGTCTTTCCCTCGTTAAACTTGGCCAGATTGGTTTTGCCCCATTCAGAGACTTCCTCAAGGGCCAAGTTCAAACGCTCAATCATACTCTCTCTCAGTACCTTAGTTTGCTGTCCACTGGCTCTCGCGCTAGATGTGTAACTCTCTACAACTTACAATAGCAAAAAGTGTCGTGACAACTTTTCGTAAGATTTTTTTCCGTCTAGTCCCCATTCACAACGCGCGATAAGGAACTTCGTTCCAATACCCATATAGTACTCTACTTTGTTTCTAAAAAAAAGTAGAACAACTACAACATTACACCCTATTTAAGCGAATTTCCTTCGATCGTGCTGAAATTTTCAGCTTCTCACTGTTTATTAATTAAAGGAACCTGTGAACTAGTTGCAGTGTTCCGCTGGTAATGAAGGCGATGCCTCAGAATCCCCTATTAGTTCTATCTTATCCTTCCCCCAAAATAAGGTACAAAAATCTACCTTGTGAAAGAAACCAGTTTGATGCGAATTGGATATTGAATCTCCCTGCTGTACTCGTATTTCTATGCTAATGCTATGTAAATAAATATGCTTTGTAAGCTAAAAAGTTCTTAAAGTGATTGATATCTTTTTTTATTTAATAAAGCGACGGCAGGGGCAGGTTGTGTGTCTGATGGTAAGTAACAAGCAAAAACAGCACGTGGAACTATGTTGTTAAGGACAGCCGTGCAGCTGTTGGAATATGAAGACTCCAAATCATTATCTAGCACGTCACCTCGTCGCGTCCTACTAATATTATAAATGTCAATGTTGGATGTTTGTTGCTCAATCACGTCGTAACGTTTCAACGGATTGGGCTGAAATTTGGAACATAGGTAGATTTTAGCCTGAAAAAACACATAGGCTGCATAACTTTTTACCCCGAAAAAATGAAGGTAATGACGGAAACTGCACGCGGGCAACGCCGCGGGGGACTGCTAGTAAAGATATAAGATGATTTCTCTCTATGGTCGCTATGGTACTTTCTCTGGACAAATTGCCCTTCAAATCCGAACACAGTGATGTTTGCACATTACTAAGAGTACTTGACGATAGAATCACTTACAGAGATAATTCCCAGTCTGCAAATAATCCTACTACTACAACTTATATTTTGTGGGACAGGTTTTCCTTTACCGTTAAAACCTACTCAGTCAGAGGTAAGTAATGATATTTTTTATATATGCCGTGGCGCAATAGTAGCTAAAAAGTGTAATTTACAATCGTGAGGCCGTAGGTTGGAATCCTGAGTATTTTTCCAATGTAGATATGCAAATCCATTTTTACTGCATTATTACTGCATTTAACGGTAAAAAAACATAGCGACGCGTTCCTAGAATGGAGAGCATACCTCAAAAACTAGTGTGGTGGATCGTGGTCTTGAATTTTATTGTGAGAGAAAAGCACAGTGTACATCTAGTAGACAGCTTCTGTAATTAATAAATTCGTATATTTGAGTTTGGAAAAACATTGTTATGTGCAGGTAAAAATAATCATAGCATGAACGGTTCTAACTAACCCAGTCTATTTAACCTCTTGTTTACCGCTGGTTAATTAACCGAGTGTTTACCATCTCATGTCAAAGACCGGTCACTGTTTGTCCAGCAAATGAACGCCCCGAGGCCGGGATCAATCTGTAACCGAAATATTAATCAACCGGTTATTTTGATCTCGATCATTGTAAATATTGACCTCTCTTTACGTTTATTTGTATTTTAGAGAGAAATTTAAATTATACTGTCGACTGGAATGATTTTTTCAGCGAGCCATTATGATTTTTTCTGTCTTTGGTGTCGAAATTTGTTTTTGTATCAAGCGTAGTTAGTCTTTAATATTATATTATTAGTTGAGATTTAAACCTACAACAGCGAGCAACACGGAAGGGAAGTAGGCATACACAACGTTTCCCCTTCTGTCAAAGTACAAGTCCGCGTGGACCACGGAGTTTGATAATATACTGTGGCTGAGGGCGGGGCTAGATTTGTGAATGGTGTTGTGAATGATTTGGCTGTGTGAGTATGATCGGCAATGGATCGGTATAGGTATGTTTTGTATGTAATAGTGCGGCTTTGGACTAGTGTGCAACTTTCCCCTCCCGCAAGAAATGACAGAAAGATTTAAATAATATTTTCAGCTAAGGCTACTTATTCTCTTCCATGCTTGCGCGGAAGATCGAGTTACTCGATGCCCTACAAAAAAGTTATAACGTAAAGTTGTCAACTTTACGAATGTCATATTTGTTTACAACAATACAAATCCATAATTTTTCGCTGATTTAGAATTACACTTGACGGCCGTCTGCCATCCGGCTTGATGTTTAGCGACAATGCGGTCTATGACGAACCGTGCTTACCTAGAAGAAGACGATGCAGCCTCGACTTGAAGACAACAGAATTCTAATCACTTGAAAAACCCACTCAGGCAAAGCATTCTATATAAGTATTATATCCGCTATCTGGCCGCCATATTACAAGCATTGCTTAGTTTGGGGTCACATGGTGTTGTGTGTGAATTGTCCACCAATATTATTATTATTATATTATTCCACAGCTTAGATAGACAGCATAGTCATTATCACTAGAGTGGAGTCAAACCTCCTCGTTCGAATCTTTGAAAGGAATATTTGGCATAAAACAGTGCTTAGGTATTATTTTGAAATACGGAGTCAAGATATTGCGTCGTATTTCTTGAAGTGGCTCCGTAAACTCCCGGGCGTTTCGCTCATTTCATTTTTCAGAGAGTGTCAAGATGTCATACGAAAGGAAATTCACTGCGAACCGGGACGACGCCGACGTGTGAAATATTGCGTTTCCATTTTTCACTAAACAATATTTTCAGATGCTTTGTGGTGTCACAAGTTCTCAAATTACGGTAAATATATTCTCTGCTATTTATTTTAAGCTAAAGATCGAAATATTATGCGTACTTCATTTTTATAAAGGCTTTTAATAGCAGAACATGTACCTCATTGTAAGCAACACTTCTGCCCATAATAGCACAGTGTAACGCAGCTATTAGAACATGAAGAGTCCAAATTACTACCTATAACTGTTGTTAACTAGTTGCTCAGTGATATAAAATACTATCTTTAAAATACATTCTCCGGATCTCTATGGCCTGTAATTTTGTTAAACATATTACCTTTAAACTTCAATACCACTGACGGTTGCACGTTACAGCTTGGAGAATTATTGGCAAAGGTGTGGTACTTCCCGAGTCGGACTCTGCAAAGACTCTTGCCGTTTAGCTTACTTCTAGTTGGCCGTGGTGGTTCAGTGGCAGGGCGTCTGATTCCACTATCGTGAAGTCGTGGTTTCGAATCGCGCCTGTAACTTTGAGTATGATTCCAAGTACAAATTATAACTCGCTACACTGTGATTAACACCTCGGTATAAAACGTGTATTTGGTACCAGCGATCCGTCCCGGCTTTGCTCGTGGTATATACCTCAGGCGCGGTCCCAGCCGCGAATTTTGGAGGGGGTCACCAGTACGCAGTCTCAGATTTTGGAGGGGTCACCAGTACGCAGTCTCAGATTTGGGGGGGTCACTAGTAGGAATACAATAAATCGAGTACAAAATACTTAATACTTCAATTCATATTTTAAATTTTTAGTTTAAAGTATACGATTGGGGGGGGGGGGTCATGTCCCCTGTGACCCCCTCGGACCGCGCATGATATACCTATTAGGCCAATAACACACAAGGATCATGAGAATTTCCAATGATGAAATAATTTTTCAAATCGGCATAGGAGTTCCTGAGATTAGTGGGTTCAAACAAAAAACTCTTCAGCTTTATAATATTAAGCACCAACAGATAGATGTAGGTATGTATATTGTGTTTTCACTTCTTTCTCCAGAAGAACAACTGTTTTTTTCCTATTTGCAAAACAAACACAATATTCTGTTCAATTTAATCGTTTTTTTTTCGATATCTTATTCTAATAGTAATTTATTTATTCATTCAATGAGCAAACAAAATAGAATTTAATAAACACATACTATAATATAAGAGTATACTAAAACTCTGTTTATCAAAAGTGAAAAAATTGAAACGTTTAGCGTTTTTCTTTTTATAACTCATCACAAGTACCTAAGTTCTTTTTCGTTCCAAGTTCCAATCCTTTGAGTTATTCGCAAAGTCGTAGCATAAGTAACTGCCCCCCAGAGTGGCATACAATTCGCATGCATAATACTCTCTTC
>JADLOZ010000417.1:0-25000 GCA_017562165.1 Ectropis grisescens
TATGTCTGCGTTCAAGCTGTGATAGTGAGAGACTGATATTGTGATCTTATGGGACTTTTGCATGTGCGAGAACAAATTTGGTGTTTTTAGAGACATTACCTCAATCAGTTAGTTTTTCTTCGTCGATGGCTGTGTCTACCCTGAACATGACGCCTTATTTCACAGGATATTCTTTCCAAGGTAAGCTTTAGATTATTGTTTGTTTCAAAATAAGGATAATTTTAATATTTTGTTCATTTGTTACTGTTTCCATACTATTAATGTGTTTATAGAAATAGCTATTAATCTTACTTTAATAGAACTACATATTTATGTTATTGTCACTGGGACAAATTGAATTTAATTGCTAGAATTACATATTTAAAACTCAACTTAAAGATTTGTAGTTTGAAATTATTTTTAATTTGAAATATAGATAATGAATGTATTATATACCTACATATAGGAAATTCCTATATTTTTTTAATATTCAAAACTATAATGTTTTAATTTGTAAAAATATATAATGTTTCAAAACTATTTTATAGCTCTTCTCGCTGTCATCATTATATCACTCATCCTTCGTCCGTCATATAATCGTAACAGGTCATCATAAATTTGTATCATTAAAAAACGTGTTATAACACCAATAATTAGGTATTTAGCAGCTGATTAAACATCAATCATCGGATTTTTTTCTATATGATATAATAAAGGTGTAATAACCGCTTTTCGGAACCAAAGGGCCAAAGACGATCATAAAACTATAAACTTACGACGAAATTATAAAGTGCCCTTTTACAGCTACCAATATAACAATATTTCATCGTCGCGCGCAGGGACTGGAGTTTTAAGAAATATTAGAAGCTAATTTTTTCGTTTATAGCCTGGACCTTGTTCACACTTTCTGGAATGGTCAAGGACCGTAAGCTATAGAAAGCGATTTGTCTCTATTTCAATAAAGCATTTGCTGTCACGACTCTCCATTGTCGCTTTGAAATCGTTTACTAAGCGATCTTGATCTTAATTGAAGAATAATAGTACTGATAATAAATAACTTTAAGTTTTACTTTGTTATTGATTTACTTTATCAATTTTAAGAGGAGTATGAATTCTTGTGTATCTTTTTATAACAAGAATACCAATAGAATTGAATCCTTCACTTTTTGCGCCATCGGTGTAAACTGCGGCTTAACAACCACTATCTTCAACGGGAAAAAGAGTAGTCAATGTGTTAAACCGGGTAAAGTATTTACTGCGTTTTTAATTTAATTTTAGTCCAATCTACTGACACATAGATATATGGGAACAACATACATGTACAACCATACAAATTTAATGTATTTTTATGAACAAACTTTCAATATGTATAAATGTTTAAAAAGCGATCCCAAAAAAGTATAACACAGTCCATCGGCGCATGAGTTTTTTATCTTGTAATATACAATCATGTTACAATAACGTTAATTTAGGGCATAACGTAATAAATGCCTTATTACTTTTGAAATAATGTTTATACAAATTGGAATCTTGGAAGAGCTATGGAAGTGAATATGGAAGTTCTAAAAAATGTCGTAAGTCACAAGTAAACCAGTCATAAAGTTACTGTACACTTCTATTGTCTTAAAATGTCTTTTATTACAGGCCGGTGACAGATTTTTTGCTGCCCAATACAGTTTCACGGCCAACCGTTTTTAGATATTGCGACTGTCTTTTCTTTTGTTTATTTTCCACTGTTGTTGTTTTTATTGTAGTATATTTTTCTTTGTAATCACTGCCTAGTGTAATATTACTAATATTCGATACCTATGAATGCTTTTTGATTCGGAATCTTGGCGGACATATCAATTTCGAAATTTAAAGTTTGCCTTTGTTTGTTTTGGTTATTACAGATTTAACCAACATTAATTTATCAGCGTTATCTTGAGGTTTAATTGTATAATCATTATTCATCATTGTCAGCTTGTTTGAGCTCAACGCAGAGCATAGGCCTCCTTTTTCAAAAGATCTCCATTTTGAGCCAATCTCACACATGCCATCATTACACATCACATGTGTCAAGTTTATCAAATTACTCACTTTATTTACACAGGTAAGTTCAGTTCTGATCCATTATGCCAGCAATCTATGAATAAGTTCGATACTTGGTTTGGGATTTTTACTTCTTCTTATGAAGCACTCCATTGTTTCTCCCTGCGGCTGCACTTTAACGGTTTTAAAGGTCCGTGTATAAATAACAACGAATAATATTCCAAAAAGATCTCTCACTGACGGTTTTACACATAAATCATTACCATACGAAAACATTTCGACTGTATTGTTAAAAATGTCACTTGGACTTATGACCTGTTTCGTCTAAGCAAAATTAAAAAGAAAAAGAGGAATGTATCTGGAAGGGTTAAGCGGGAAGGAGAGCATCAACTTAAAAGACGCCGACGACTTACGGATACTTGCGTAGATTTTTTTTCTCTACGTTTTGACTATAGAAATGCTATTCATTATACGTTTAGATGATACGTATTTGAGTATAACCTACAAACTTTGATGTCCAATAAAAATGTACAAGTTCAAAACAATAATTGGTAAAAACTAGTTTAAATTATTTTTAGTTTAAATCTAGTTGAACTATTTGAATATTCATAAATTCTTGTTACTTCAAAGTTTATTTTTTGTGTTGTTGTCTATAAATTGTCGTCACTTGAAATAAAGTGTATATTATTAATATTGAGTCGAGTATCTGCTATCCTCAAGATGACTTAGATTAGGATAATGTACATTAATTTCAATCATTGCACAAGCTCACATTTCGATGATGAATTATTTAATAAAAACGATAACATCTAACAAAAGACTTAAGATGTCATAAATAAAACAAAAACAAATGACAAGTTATTATTTTTCTTGTGTGAGTCACGTCACTCGTGCGCAACTAAGCAAGCCGATCGCTTAAGAACCGGTGAACCTTTTCGAATTGTTAAAAATACTTCGGATTCTTAATTCGAGTCGAAATTATACGACTTTCTGTATCATAAGTCGGGATTACTGTCATAACCAAGTTTCTGATGTGGCCATGAACATCACAAAACGTTTGTTTAATGCTTTAAGATGATAGCAGATTATTTATGCGAGGTTTTACGATTAGTTAAAATGAAACGATCTTTGTTTTTCTTTTATTACGTTTGCTCAAGGGACATAAACCTGAAGGATTTAGCTCATCTAATGCAGCGGACGACGTTTTCTAGTAAAACGTGCGCACAAAGCATGACAAAGTACTCAGATGGTAACTTACGTAAACCGTAAGTATGCAAGTTAATGTCGATATTAGTTCGCATAATGTGGCCGCTGAGAGCCGCCGTGATCAGATGCGCCTGCGGCTAGGCGACTGCGGCGATGAGACCGATACCCATCTACCGCGCACCTTGTAATTTACTGCGCGGACGAACTGCATTTTTCATATTACATATTTTGCTATAAAATCGAACCGAATTTAAGCGTAATAACTTTTGTTTCTTAATTACTCGCGTCGTAAATTACGGTCTCAATTAGAGTTAATACGGAGCCAATTATATGGGATACGTGCCTACGTACGTCAGTTTCCTGACCTTTATAAGGAGTTCAGTACCATAATCAAGGTTTAGTCACATTCATATCACGGGCCGACAAGCGGTGCACATCGGCGCACGCACACAGACGCGCGCTGCGCCCGCGCAGATCAAAGGCACCGACAGGCTCTTTTAGCCGCATAATATGACGCGCCCCCCGCCTCCGCTCGCGGCCGGCAAAATGCCTCGATCAACCTCCAGGGCGCTTACTCGCCATTACTTATGCCGATCTATTAATATACAAATTGATGTAATGAATATTTTTAGCCGACACTTTGATCTAAACTATCCTATCTAATGATAATAGAAATAGATAGTGATCATTCATTTTTTTTTTTAACTAGACGATTTGCTTACTTAATATATTTCTGTTTTGTAATTTTATTAGACACTTGAGGAAAAATATCCAAAATAATGTTTAAAGAGTAAAACGCTCGTAATAATCAATGAATACGCACTCTTTTACATTGAATACTTACTAAAGTCTTTGTATTCATGAACAAAGATTATTCTGTATCTGATTACGGAACGATCATCGATAAAAGGGGGTATAAATCGCGCGTTGAAATCTTTTGAAGAGATTATTAGATTTATTGGGCACCCGAGATGAGAATCTAAATAGCTGCAAGCGACGTACGTGCCTTTCGCGACAAAGCCTTGAGGCTTTCTCTATTATTGCGCGGTAAGTCGACCTCATAGATAGAAGCTTTTCCTAGCCTTACCAGATTAAAAAAAATATGTTTTTATTTATTTTTGCATTTGAACTTTTGGCCTACCAAAGTTTTTGCTTTAGAAAATTCATTTTATTTTTATCCTACGGGTACCACGTGTTAGTGTTTTGATTTTGCGCGCCTTTCTTCCTTTATTTGTAAATTAAAATCATAATAGCATAAGAATTAAAATTTCAACTGCATAATTTATTTTACAATGATTTCATCAATGACCACCAATGAAAACCAATGAGCTGATCTAAACAAAAAATATGATAGATAGATAGATAGAAACTCTTTACTGCGACACAAACAATTTAAAATATTACAAATAAACACTTATGAACTAGTGCCACAAGTAATATAAGTAATATGGTAGGTACTTGGCACCTATCGAACTTAATGTTTGTTTTTTTATCCAAATGTAAGGTTCTGCCAATGTCAACTGAGCTGGTTGACTTATGTTTTTTGCGAATCAGATTCGTAAGAGTGGCAAGCAAAGAGTTTACATATATATACTTATTCTGTGTCTAAGGTGGCAAGTTTGTTCTGGTGTGACCAGCTTTGTTTTTGATTTATTCTTTACTTTTACGGAATATACTTTAAACAGGCCAAAGAAATGAAACAATCTGCTGTTTCCGATAAATTTACGTATTTACACTTAATATGAAACGAGTAGGTAAATATCAGTATGTGAAGCAAGAATGTGTACTAACACCAACTACCGCCATCTAGGTCGTTTCTTGGAACTATTTTTTCCTGATACAGTTTAACAGTTTAGGAATTACAGCTATTAGTAATAGGATAAACAGATTTCTATATATTCCATGATCATGAAATTACATACCATGTTCAAGACATAATACATATATGAATAAAAATATATTTTCACGCTTTATTGAGAAATGTTTGTCCTGAAATTGCAAAAACAAAGCACGTGTTATATGCAAAAACGTCACAAATTCTTTTTGATTAAATAATGTTAAATGGTTAAAGGTCGAATAATATTTTTTAATGGGTATGTTGTACAAGGTATGTCACATAATAACAAAACAATGGGATAACATTGGTTCGTGGTTTTAAACGTTAACTGCTAATTTATAAAAGATTATTTGGAAGAAATTTATAACTCTACCTAAATAGAAATCATGTCTAATGATGTTTGTGTTCGTACACACTTCTCCGAAGAAACATATTTATTTTTATTAAGTATATATTACCCCACCCTTCATTTTTAGCAATTGTATTATTTTCGTATGAACAGTATCCAAATAGTTTAACCGTCGTTTATTGACAGGAAACGTCACTGCGACATTTCATTAGGTGGATAATACATTTAAAATATTTCTGTACTTTTTTTCCAAAAGACTTTTTCTATGAATGTATAATATAGGAGCGATGAAAACTCAGCTCCGCCGTTATTCGCGTGAGCCGCCGATCGTGAAAGCTCACGCATGCTAGTGTCGTGTCGGCGAGCTATCATTGTTAGCAAGAATCAAATTACCTTATGTACGGGAATTTACGTAATTGCAGTAATTTGTAAATCATTGAGAGTAGTGTTAAATGTGAAATAACTATTTGACATTCGATGCTTTGGTTTTTAGGTACTTCGTTTTTAAGAGGACTATTAAGTTTTCTTTTGCACTTAGCTTTCCTGGAAGATTTTCTTGTCTTAGTATTCGGTCTTATCTGCGCAATTCCCTTTTTTTCATAATAATCTAAAAGTATGAGGAAAATTGAAACTGGAAGAAATCGAAAAAGTTTTTCTAAAATCGAGAAATGATCATAGCAAATAAAAAGTACTTTAAATATAACATTTTACTATGGAAAACAAAACAATTGAATTGTGAGACAAATTTCAAAGGATAATTCAACTTAAAACATCGATTCAATCGAGACTTGATTAGTCCATCAGGCATTTCTAGTCAGACAAATATTTGACAGTTTATGTTCATTTTATGAAAGTGGAGTCAAAGATTTTCGTTCAAGTCTTTGTAACATAAATCATGATACAATGTCACATTTTCGAGCTATAAGTAATCCAATGTAAAAAAGGCAAGTCAATAAAAAAGCCAAACTCAGTCCGATCTTGATAATGTTAAAAAGAGGTCACAAAGAATCAACTAGAAAAAATAATTTTCACAGCTGAATACTGAATTCGGCTGTTAAATGTGTTTCAAAGTGTATTTCTCAAAGTCAAATGACAACGACGAATGACGCATGAATGTTTGTAATTTAAACCAGAATATGTAGTTACCATCCTTGTCTCTGACATTGGCACTGCACTCCTCCCATGGAGAGAAAAAAATGTTTGTTAACCTAACAGTCATAACAACACGGTAACATAATATGCTGAAATATATTTGATACAGTAATTGAACATAATAGATATGTGTGTCCTCTCTCTAAACCAACTATTATACTTTCAGAATGTTTTTGACTATTAACGGCTGGTTATAAAAAACAGTTTAAAATGGCCTAGTATGTTGTATCCTAAGGAGATTTGAGGTCATGTTACTCGTATAATGGAAAATCCGATACAATTTGAGTTTTCAGGGCTGCATGCACAATGAATGTTTAGATCAACATAGTCCTTCGATATGGTAATCAAAAAGTATAGATTATTTATTAAAAACGAGAAGTCTACTGCCCAAATAAAGCTTTGTTACTGCTTGTTCGAGTCCTTGTAGACGCCGTACACTAAATATTATTATGTTGATTACTTGATGAAGCAGAAGAAGCAAAGAAAAACTAGAGAACTTCATTGCACTAGAATATTGTGGACACTACGTGCCTACATTTCGTGAACTGATTGATGGATTTGGTGTGAATGTGCAGAATGACGGAAAATGTGTGTTGATGTTGTGACAAAATGTATGATGCTTGATCGTACACTGCTTTCTAAGCAATATCTATCTATGTCAGAACCAATTTAGTTAGGAGGTCAACTAGCCAGGCTCGATGGGATTTTTTTGGCAGAGTTTTCCCCATTGGACGAACTGCAGCATTTTGCAGTTACCGTCGTGAAATTAGGTACTGTGTACAACACCTACCTTGTCATAGTTACAAGTCAGAGTACAGTAACGCGTTTTGTAGAACACATCGTCGCTTAATATCAGACGAGTAACAGAAAAGACAATAACTACTACTTTAAAACCTACTTTTAAGTCACAATGTGTGATTTGGGCACTTACCGTCAAGTGCCGAATAATCTAATCCTGTCTCTGTAAAATAAAAATAAAATACATTTTTGGTCAATGCGACCAGTTCCTGAATTCCAAAGCCCATCCATTGTCCACGTCGGCACAGCCCGCGTCAAAGACTTGGAAAGAATCCGTCAAATTGGTACATAGCACTCTATGAATACGGAATGAGGTCAAATAGGGCACTCCATTATATTGAAATAAAATATTCTAGTCCATTATGTAGTACGAGTTTCTGTGACACGCCGAAAGGCGTTGCATCAGTTTGTTCAGTTGCCAGTGGAATCAATGGAGGGAGACCGAGTTAAACATATTAGAAAGAGTGTTTTTTGTCTCATCTCACCGCTTTCTATACTGAAGCTTTTATGTTTCTGTGGCATCGAGATCTGGTCGAAGGTTTGCTTAAGTGACTTCCGTAAGTTAAATCTACAATCTTTAGAAGTGCTGTGGTTGAGATAAAATATGGATGTAGTAACATGGACGCACTAAATTACGAATGTAACAAAACACTTGCACGTAGGACATAGTACATAATATGTAAATTTTCAGTACTTTTGAACAAAACATTCTTGTTTTATGCATAAATATGCATGTTTATACGTGAATCACGAAAATGGTTCCAATATTTTTTATTAAATTTTGGTAGCTATGTGGAGGGTTTCGGGGCAATAAATCAATTCCAGAGAAATTACAGGGCTTAGAGATCTTAGATCTCTGGCTCAGTGCAGTGTTAGGTCATGAATTTGACTTTTCATGTTCCAATAGCTGCATGTCACTGTGCTGTTATGTGGCAGGCATGTTGTTTACCATCAGGCACATGGCATGCTAGTCTCGTCACTCTACAAAAAATATAGCTAGGTTTCATTTTTAGAAAACGTAGTTTTATACATGCTTATACCTAAATTCTTAAATATAGTCTGAGTTTCTTGTAGGTAAGCGTACTCCATCGTAAATAGTATTTATTGTCTTACCTTAGGCAAAATGGTGATAGTAATTAAAGGCAAACAAAGGCTTTAATTTAAAATGTTTTTATTGATTGCGTACTGATGATGTTAATCTCTTCGTGTGTCCTTTTTAAAAGGATGTTTGGTAATTGGCTTAGTAGATAGCCTGCAACTATTACTGCGTAGTGAGTTATGGGTCAGCGCTGAAGACGCATCCATAGTTTTTCATAATTACCTACCTGTAGACAAACACTGGATTAGAAAAGAAAGCTATCGAAAAACTTAATTGACTGCTTTGGGATAAGGCTACGTCCAGCAGGGGGGCTGATGATGATGATTGTAGAAAAAGTTACAATATTTGTCAAGAAAGTAAATTTAGATTGTTGATATCAAGAGAGCTATTACTCAAATGAGTATAATCCGAATCTTGGCTCGTATGAGAGTATAATAGAATTGATTTGATATTGGATCGCGCCAACCACGCGACCGCGACCACACAGCGCAGTGTGAAGGACGCCTAATGGAATGACATGGCCTTTGTGAACGCCGCCCAATTCTAATGCCTATTCACATGGCATTTCACCTCTTTGTTGCTTCATTTCTGATAGTAATAGTCTTATTACGATTTCCAAAGAAATCTCCAACCTGACACCTTATTGTTAGATTTGTTGACCGAGTAATGAAACCGATTTTGTGCTTAATAAAAACACGGTACATTTAATGCGATCACTTGTATAGCGAATAGAATTTATATGCTCTTTATGACCGAGATAACCTTTGTATACCTTTCGATTGGCTTTTGAGGAAAAACATGTTTTTTCCAATTGGTTTTATTAAAGAGAAACCGTAGCGTTCGATTTACAAATCGTCTGCAGCCTTTACCGTTGATGCAATTAAAGAATATTAGACATAATTATTGCCGAGTGTAAGTCGTGGTGGCTGTGAAGTTGCAATCCTAAGGCCAAGCCATTAATTGCGTTCCCTGAACTCTGACAGTAAAGCATATGACCTCTGCATGGAGCGCGCGTGGTTATCGCATCCACCTCAAGTCAGGAAAGCGGCGCAGGCGCACCGTGTGACGTAAAGCCTCATATAAATTTTACTATAGGCACATTAATGTCGCGACGTGAAATTGATTTGCAGCCAGAAACATATTATGATTGTGAAAACCGGGTTTACGATTTATTTACACAATACGAAAACGATAGCGCATTCAAACGCTATGAGTTACCTATCACTTCGATGGTAGAGCGTGAAAAAAAGTAGGAAAACTCTCTTTAAAACAGCTAAATCGAATTAATTATGAAAACATAAGTCAAATTTAACGTGCAAACATATCTAATGGATTTGCTATTAACATCGGTTACAAGTGGTTAGAAATTATCCGCCTGAGGAAATGATGCAGTGCGAAGTGTTATTAACGACGTTTGATGAAACGGTTATGTTTATGTGGGACTAAAAATAACATACAAAGAAATTGTGCCATGTGATATCGTGTTAATGTTTGTATTAAAAAAGTAATTATATTCCCTCGTCAAGGATTTCGGCAATTTGATAGTTGTAGTAGTTATTATTATCGACTCAACCCCTCTAAGGCTTACGAAAGTCAAAAACCGGTCAAAGTTTTGAGCAAAAGTCGAATTAGTATTGAAATTTTCGACTTTTGTGACATCAATTTCACTAGAGTTGACAAAACTGAGATTATGTCAAGTTTTGTAATTGTCAAGGTGAAGGTTGGAATACGTATCATTTATGTACAGAGTGTAGACACATAATCTAATTATATCTGTGATGTGAATTCTTTGCAAAATCCTAAGTTTTTTTAATGTCTGTATCTGAGATACCAAATAATGTCGGATAAAGTATAACGTGATAGAACCGCTTTGGATTGCACAAAATTTTACAAAATAAACATAAATACGCATTTAAAATGAAAACATATCATGTCATGCAATACTAAAAATTTGATCAAATTTTACAGGTTATTTGATCAATTTATTTTATATCCTGGCTTATTTTGAGGTTTTTAGTGTTTTTTATAGTATAGTAGTAGTACTCTTGTGTGATGTAAGTAGTGTAACCTACTTACATCACACATTACATTCAGGGCATAACAAAGTTTATCTAAAACCGATAGCCCATAAAATGACGTTCCATCCAATATGACCTGAACAAAAACAACATTCGAAGTAAACCATTACAATCAAAGCAGATTAGCGCGAAACAAAGCCTGATCGAAGATTGCTCCATCGGAATTACTCAAATTGAAAATGAGCGCCGTCGATGCAAAGAAGGTTAAGAAATCCAATCATTGTCCGACAATGGCACTGATAACTGGAAAGTACGACTAAGGTTGATGAAAATATGATTGTTAATTAAAGTTGACACAGAAATGCGAATGGTGAATTCAAAATCTTCATTTATACGGTCACGCTTTGGCTCTTACGTTTAGTTTTAAACGATCGACTCTGTTTCAATTTCGTATAACACGAATGCGTGGGTTGAACGAATCGGTACACGATAATGTGATTGTGAGAAAAATTGTATGCGTTATAGTGCATTGGCTGTCCATGCCTGAGTTTAGTGTGTGATTATTATCCGCTGAGGCGAGTCCGGCGTCAGCAATGAATAAAGCACGTAAGTTTCAAGATCCATTGATGAATCGAGTGTCTGTCAATTATTGTACGATGGCTTTCAAACTTTTTGCTTTTATTAGCTCCCGGATACCACCCTGGTAGTCGTTATTGTTGATCGCAACTTGTGCATGATCCAAAAATGCTTCCGGACGATTACGTTTCAATGAATGTTGGAAGTTGTTGTTAAGTTCGCCTCCTTTTGCGTTAATATCGTTACAATGTTTGTGAATTCTATTACGCATTGTTGAGTCGAGATCGTTTTGTGTGATTGTTGTGTGAGCCTTTTATCGATTGTGTTCTTGACTGATCCTGTTTCACCGCGAAAATGTATAGGAGTGAGATGTATGGAACGTAAATTTATTTCTTATATATCAATACACTTCTACTCAAAAACATATTTTTACAAACATTTTTTTCCAGTCTCATATGCAAGTTTATTTAATTTTAAAAATACCTAATAGGTAATAAAACGTTTGTGTCACTGAAGAGGAAAATTACAAACAAAGCTATTGAAATTTATGGTTTTCATTTAATGCCATTTCAGTCGATAAATGAAACTTAGAGAACACAATAATGAAGTGATATGACTTTAGGAGTTTAGAAACCACCCACATTTGTATAGCCGGGTTATTATGGACACGTTATGCGTCATAAATATTTCGGGAACATAAAATTAACACTCAAAAACATGGGCTTTCGAGGCACCGCAAAGTCTGGAGTCCCGACAAAAAACCTTAGTATCCCTTGCAGAAACCACCAAGACGGACCGTAAAAGAATAACACAACAGTCGTTGCTCTAACTTCGACTCTAAGCTTTGGGAGTTAGGCGCGACATTTGAAAGCCGAACTAAACTTTCCTGTTGGATTCGTTTCATGCTTTACTTGACCACTGATTTGAGCTTTACGTGCTGAGTGCTACGGTTCAATTTAGATTATTTTGTTTATACGTCTTCGGTTTCCTATATTATCAAAGGACATACTTGTTGACATGTTGTCTAATTGATTGGTGTTTCACAGCAGGGGTCTTGGGGTTTACATGCGGCGGAGCCTTTATGGAATTATACGAAATTGATAAACTATAAATGCCTTCACAAGTGGTAGATGCCACTGTTATAGTTTTTTTTTGGAAATTAGATGTGTGTCAATCATGCAAAGGGATATGTTTTTAAATCATTCGAAGCTGATAAATTCCAGAAAGATGAAACAGGCAGACGTAATTTTTGATACAATTTAGTAAACAACATTTCGAGATAAGCCACCGTAACCCGTATATTACCTCAAGATTAACACGAGTCAAAAATCTGTTTGTGGGAATTGAACCCTTTGACCAGCGTAGGCATATTACTACCAAGCCACTAGGCCAGTTAATACAATTATAATTCCGATCTTAAGCGGCATAATACCCCCCTTCGAAAAACACATCAAACTCTCCCCACGTTAATCTAATAAAGGCTCATAACTTTTTTATGCCATCTCATTCTCAATAGAAGTTCGATCGTTCACAAAGCCGTTGCAAAAATGCAGTTTGTCGGGTCCCTTTGACGTTAGGTGGTCCACCACACCCAATGATGTGATTATAATAGCGACACTTATAAACTTTGCCATTAAAGAAAACTTTTGAAAATACATCTCTGCTCACGCACACGCGTAGTCACCACTACATGTAGAGAGGAACAATATTTTTTTATAGTTGTCAATTTTGAAAAACGAGTAGATACGACATATTTTTTGAAATAATTAATAGAGCATTAAATTTTAACCGCGTAGTTTCCGATGCCATTTTTTTCTGGAATAATAAGAAGTCTGTGTTTTTTTCGTACCTATCTTCATCCCCAATCAATTCTGTGGTTTATGATTTGAAAGAGTAACAAATATCCATACATACATACAAACTTTTGCACCTAGAATATTAGTAGGATACGATGACTTAAAAATTATGACACTTAATTACATTAACGTGGAAGTGAAGGAAGCTTGATGTGTTTTCTGGTATGCGGGTATGACACTACTTGATAGCAGAATAACAATTACAAAAGAAATGATATCTTCATTTGAAGAAAAAAAACTAGATTCTGCTCTCTTCTAAGAAAATATTTTACACTTATTGTCAATGTACTTAATAGATATTATAATGTTACAACTTTTTATTTAAACTAGGGATCGAAACTTGACTATAATTTAATTAAACAAAAAGGTCATATTATATTTATAATATGTGTGCCTAGATGTCCAATTAAAATATATGATAGTACCTGTGTGCAATGTTTTTTTATTGATTTACTTATAGAATAACTTTCATTAGTGTGGTAATTTTTCAGCCTGATTCTGCATAGAATCCTATTTCAGAAAAGTTTTAAATAATCTAAAGATTTGAAGCGCATTACTCCATAAATTCAAAAACAAGATCCCGATGGATTGCAGATTGCTAGCAAACTTAATTATCGATCGAACGATAAAACGTTAATTATTTTTTGATGACTTTCTTTTCATCAATCGAAGCGATGAATCATCATTTAGAGTCTTGCGTTATCGTTTCTTTTTTCTGGGTAAGAAAGGGTCAGAAATAGTTTGAGTGTTGTTGTTTCTGCTTCACCGCACGCGTGTTAAGAAATTGGATCCTTTTGGATGAAGGAGTCGGCAATGGAACGTGAAATTACTGATCGATGCTTTCGGTGATGTTCGCTATTTTAACTACTGGGATACCCAAAAACGTATCCAAAGACTCAAGACCTTCGTTGGTCTATGGTTGAATTGAGAAATACTTAGTTGTTCGTCGTAGGCACAGAAATTTAATGTACCGTATAATTTGGATTTCTGTGGTTGTAGATAATTTAATTTTGTTGATAAATATGATAAATATCCATCACTTAAAAGTTATAAAACGGAAACGGAAACTACAATTAGAGTTTTATTTAAACTCTTTATTGATCTACTGCACAAGATTAAATAATTTAGACAAATTTTCGTTGATGAATAATGTAAATAAATAAAAAAAAAGATTTCATTTAGTTGAGAATAACAATTGACTTAAATAGTGTTTCGATATTTTAGAGTAGTTCCACTCTAAAATATCGAAAAAACTATTTAAGTAGACGAAATAAATGATTATCCATTATTTTTTTCTGTTTTGATACTGTCTTTGATGTTCTGTGTAACAACCTGCTTGTCAAAGCAAAAACGCAAAAATAGGTACTTGTCAAAGATAGTTCAAAGTATTGCCAAGTATCGCACCACTGTTGGTTTTTGTGAAATTTCTCTAACAAAATAAAACAGTGGCGCCACCTACGGTGAAATTGGGAACTGTCTTTGTTAGGTCTTTTTGCATCTTGAAAACGCCCTATTATAAAAACACAACCTATTTGAAACGTCTACTTTGTGAAGTCGGTTGTAAAGACAAATCACGTCTCTTATTTCTGCTCTTGTCTCTTTGAACGTCATCCAAAAAGTTATTTTATTGACAGGTACAATTTGTTCTTCTCAATTAAATTTACTCTTTGCGCGTAGCCTCATATTTAGTTGATCGTGATACGACGTGGATGCAGTGAGACGTGTTCTAAGTGTAGTTGCATTGTGCTCTACGTATAGTAGCTTCGAGTATTGATCTTTCACGGTTTATTTGCTTTTAATACGGCTACTGGTTTGGCCCACTTTACCTTTTGCCGTTTTCTTTTACTACTTCATAATCGATTTCATTTCCATTTCATTCATCTTTGTGATTGAACGCATAGTTCGTATCAAATAGGCTGAGATATAATCACGTGATAAGTTTGCTGAGGATTTGGACTATTGTAGTTTTGTGAGGGTAATGGCTAGATCGATCTGGGAAGGAGATTTTTCCTGAGGTTGGTATTAAGTGGCGAGTCAGCAAATAAGCCACGTTAATTTTATTTTTTTAGAATGTTAGTTTCATGGGTCGTTTTTGTTGTACTATAATATTGTAACTTAAATGTTCGCTGGGTTTTAATTAGAAAGAAATCAATGCTGTGGAATAAACATTTGTTTTTATCGATTTCAAAGAGGTTAATTTGTGGTGATAATAAGGTCTGATATAGTTTTGATATTTTTATTTTTTGTGTCATTATCATCTGAGGGAAAAATATTTCAAATCGTTAACACTTAGGTATTTATGAAATTTCTCTGTGGTACAATTAAGAACAATTTTTCACAAACTTTCAACTTTTTAAAATTAATTGCACAAAATAAAAAATAGACAAATAAAATATAATTTATTTTCAGGTCAGGGTCGAATGAACCAGCTCGGAGGTGTATTTATAAACGGTCGGCCGCTTCCGAACCATATCCGGCTGAAGATCGTGGAGATGGCTGCAGCCGGAGTGCGGCCCTGCGTCATCTCGCGCCAGCTCCGTGTCTCGCACGGCTGCGTCTCCAAGATCCTCAACAGATACCAGGTAAGGAACGATAAAGACTACCTCTTCCAAATGTAAGTGACGCAGACGGTCGTGATAGTCTACGATCCTGCCTCATCCTGCACTAAGGTCGCGTTTCGAACCAAAATCCTCAATAATACCAGGAAAGGAACAACCAAAACACAACGTACAGCTGTTAGTTGTCAAGAAGGTGGCAGCCAAAGTGCGGCCCTGCGTGAATTTTAACCGAGTAGACCTGTCTTTTTGGGTATGGATAGTTTCTGGTCTCAGATGTTTTTAAGACCTTTGATAAATACCAGATGATAACGAATAAGAATACCGACATCCAGCTGCAGGATATTGACTTTGCTGCAACTAGAGTACATGCTTGTATCATCTTATGCCAGTTTTGTTTCTTAGAGGTACAGGAGTATCCTCGACCTGATAAGTAAGAAACAATAAGATTCACATTCTACAGAAGCCAGAAGAATTTTTCGTAATGCAGAAATTAATTAAGGAATGAAAGCAGAGCACTTTACTTTTTCAAAAGTACGCTGGACGCAAAAGATTTTTTTTTTGTTTTTGTCCATAAGTTTCATTTATACTCGTACACATAGTGGACCAACCGTGTAAGGACTCATAATACAGGGTTTGCTGTCTATTCGGTGGTGAGTAAGATGCAATGCTCTGTATCTATTTATGGATATTGCCACTTGTGTTATTTTATAACTTTAAAACCTGAAATGCCAAAACGTATTTATTGTGCGTAAAAATCAATCCATACAATTTCGAAATATTTCTTTTTGTCCTGTTTTTATTCTACTAAATTTATAAATGAATAGTCCAATAATGAAGAATTTTTTTAATCCATGTTATGGAAATGCACTTGGACCTCAAATTGTATAATAAAGTTTAATAGATAAATGGACAAGAACGTTTTTACATAAGTTATTCATATTATGATAGCGACGCGTCTGCTTTTTAACTCTACATACTTAATCTGTCTTTAACTCTTCAACACATTGTATTTTAATTTAAGTACTTATTCAATTTCAGTGAATTAATTATTGTTTTTCTTCAATAGGAGACTGGTTCAATCCGCCCAGGTGTAATCGGAGGATCAAAACCAAGAGTAGCGACGCCAGAAGTAGAAAACAGGATCGAGGAACTGAAGAGACAAAACCCAGGTATATTTTCCTGGGAAATTAGAGATAAACTTATAAAAGAAGGCATCTGTGATAAAAATACCGCGCCCTCAGTCAGTTCCATATCACGGCTAATAAGAGGAGGCAAAAGGGATGAATCAGACCCTAGAAGAAACCACAGCATTGATGGTATTCTAGGTAAGTGTATATACTTACCTTGGATTCTTCCCTTTTAACCAAACACTCAAACTTGATCCTTCATTTATGAATTACAATAATACCTAAGCTCGAAGCATTCAACGAGCGAGTTGTATAATTTATTTGGGTCAGAATAGAAAGTTTGATGTTCAGACCCGGTTTATAGAGTTTGTTTTAACACTAAACCACTTCAAGCGAAAATCTACAACTGAGAGTGTTTGCGCGAAACTTTATTATTGCGCTTGTTCACTAGTTTATTCCTGGCTTGATAAAGAATTCACGCCGCAACCTATTCAATATTCATACATGCTAGGCGCAAAGTATTGTTACAAAAACGTTTTGTTCTAGGAGAATACAAATCGAACGAAGGCCTTCGTAACAACGATGCGTTAACAATCAGCCGTGTCATCGTAGTCCTTAGCGCCAATTCCAAACTCATAATCACTTAATTTAGTTCCAAACGGACTATTATTATAAATTTATTCCCATAATGAGGCCGTCGGGACGTTTGCAAACTTTACAAAATGGCGTATAAAGTTAATAATGCACGTAAAAGTGCAGCGGTACGCGCGCACGCCACGGCAGCGCCGCTTGTGTCGGCTTCGAAATTGTAGGTTATAAAAATGAAATTAGTATCCAAAGGTGTTATTATCCCATCGCGTTTGGCCGCGGGGCTTGCATTACGACAATCTGTCCGTACTGCACGTCTTGTGCCGTATAGCTATCCAATATAAAATGGCGCTCCTAATATCCCGGTTCAGTGACGGAGCGGTGCCGGCAAGATTCTGCGCGCCGATAAGATTATGCATATTAAGTTGTGTGCGGCTAAATAATATCTACACTGGGAAAGCCTTTGAGTTTGCGACGAGTATTGAAAATTTACTGTTCGTGCTTGCTCTGCGTCGACGGCTAGCGGTATTTTTCGGAGCGCAGTTTTCCACGAAATATTTGCATACTCGCTGGCGAAACGAGCGCCGTTTTGGGGAATGGAAATTGGTTACAGTTTGCGTGCCCGACGACAAATTTGATTCAGTTTATAAACGTAATAATAGTAAACAGACAAATAAATCGACAAATGTCTGAAAAGAGCTAATAAAATAAGATAAGAGCGACATCAAACCGCTCGGTGCTTTCATTATCAACTAGCGTAAAGTAATATTTATTGAGGCCCCGAATTCATTTGAAGCAACTAACATAATGTAATGCGGTTACGTTTAATTTAATCGAGGCCGCGTGTGGTCTGCGGTAGTCCGGCTATAATAATCGAAAGAAACAAAATAAAAAGACTCGCTAGAAAGTCGCTGTAAAGATTACGATGACAACTTTTTACATAACATTACTATTCGCACCTAAAGCTCGTAATGACAATGATTCGTCACGTAATTTGATTACCTAGCATGAATGATTATTGTGGGTTGCTACTGGCATTTTATTCACTACCCACCTTGATGACGACAATAAAGCTTAAAAAATGTCACTACTCATATGAACGTCTGTTTCCGCAATGCATCAACGTGATTTCTTTCTTCAAAAGGTCCATCGTCTTGCGAAGATTCAGACACGGAATCAGAACCAGGCATCACGCTCAAAAGAAAGCAAAGAAGATCTAGAACAACGTTTTCTGGGGATCAACTTGAAGCCTTAGAACGTGCCTTTACAAGAACGCAGTATCCCGATGTGTATACGAGAGAAGAACTGGCGCAGAAAACCAAGCTGACAGAGGCCAGAGTTCAGGTGAGCATCTGTTTTACTCACCCAAAACTAGTCGACCGCATCAATGATAGATGGACGCAATCAAACTAACCCATTGTTAGATCACTTCAACTTCCCGCCCCCACAAAAGCAGGGCGTGAAAAAATAAACTAAATTACCTTTGTAATTAATTATAACAATGCTAAGTAAGCTACCATATGCCGCTCTTCGCTACCGTTGTCTTGCTTACCAGTTTTCGTTCGATTAATTTATTTAACCCATAAATTGTAGGGTTCAAAGTAAAGTGTAATGGAGCTCAACCTATCATTATGTTACAACATTATTCACGAGAGTTTAATTAAACAAAACCGTCCTTCCGAGGATCAAGATATTGGACAAAATCAATTTATATACTTAGAATACATTTGAATACGTAAGTGATTGCATTCGCAATAGAAGATTAGATTAAAATACCTTGATTTGTTTATGTCCCTAGTGTGGAATCTAATTCCATTTGCAGTTTGTATGGTAACTGTTAGTTGAATATCACTATTAATGATGTTAATGTTTTGTTTAGGTTTGGTTCTCGAACCGAAGAGCTCGCCTCCGCAAACAACTCAACTCTCAGCAACTAAGTGCCTTTAACACGATGTCTTTACAATCAGCCTTCCCTTCCGTCCATCAACAATACGAACCTCCATCGACTTTCAACGCTCAATGTGCATCTTGGCAGCAGTCTTACTCATCTGCTCTCAGCTCTAGCTCAGTACTCAACTCCGCTTTAGCACCATCTTTGCATCAGTCAGCATTAACTGCTCCCTCCGTTTGTCAATCGGCGCTTGCGTCATCGCTCCATCCACCAACATCTACTGCCTTTTCCTCTGGGAATCTAACTCCTTTGTCACATTCTTCAGAACTCCCTACTCCTTTACAAGCGTCCACTGATGCTACTCCTCCTAGTTCAAGTCCCGTGACGAGCAGCCCTTCACTGAATCAGACCAGCGCAATAACGTACCAGCATTCTACGTATGCGAGCCCAAGCGAAGCCGTCTCTCATCCGTATGGCTACGGCGACTACTCCAAACAAGACCACGCCATGTCCGCCCACAACCATTGGACCTCCAGACAGCTGAGCGGCCATCCACAGAACAAATTGGCCGAAGTCGGCGCGTGGCCAGAGAATTACAGGTAAAATAAATTATATTCGTGTTTATATTTTGATTTAATGTAAAGCAAACAATCATAACATCTCAATAATCCCTGACGGCGACTAAGTAGCTTCATGAATTATTGATGTATTCAGCTACTCATGTTCTGACTCCGATTGAACAGATGAATATGCAATCATAAAATGACCTTTGCCGGCGGTTTAAATAACTATCAATTAAGCGAATGCTAGTGTACCCGGCTGTTACGATAATGGTACGTTTACGTTGTTGATATGCAATGACATCATTTCCAGTTACTCATTTTGCTAGGTTTATGATGTGTCGTTGATGGATGATGTAAGAATCTGTACGGCGCGCTATGCGTCCGGTGGCTTAGGAGGGCGCGGCGTCGTGTCCGTCGATCGCAAATCTTTGCACGGACGTTTTATTTCTTTTCACCTTGCTTTATCATTAGTCGAAGCGGCCGCTAATCAATTAAGAGTGTAAGAAGTTGGCCATTATACGGCGCACGGGTGGTTATTACAGCCCGCGCCCGGTAATATGCCGATCCGATCGTGAACGCAATAGGGCTGCGAATTTTATACCCGATTTGATCGGTTTTCAATTAACTTTTTAGTTTTTTTTTGTGTTCTGAAATATTCATTATTGTGTTTCTCTCCGTTGGAAATTAAACGGGTCATAGAAAACTTTTAACTGAGCCGAATAAAATGTGTAACTTCCACAGTGAATCTGTGGAGTGAATGTGACGAATACATTGTCGCATTGTGCTGTATACGGCGACGACATTTATCTGTGTTATCGAGACAAAGCACGTCTATAAACCTCGATGGACCACACACAATATCCACTCTTTTACAATGACGGACAAACTAATAATATATGGGTTAGCCGCGTGTCGGTCTGTCTTATCTAGTCCTTCGCGTACGGTTGATTGACGCAACCCGCTCGCCTCGACTCGATTTATTTTGTCTGCCAAAAACATCTCGAGAACGCGGTCTACTATTTGTTGTCGACCATCTTCGTTTGTACAACTGGATACGTAGATTGGTCAATTTGCAATCTCTTAGAATTACTGCAGTATCAGTAATTTGCTCATGTCTACTATGTTAATTTAAATCAGCTATGAATAACGTGAAGTTTGCTGCCTCTCTGATTAAAAGCGACATTCATTGGCAGTAAACCTCGGTTAGTTAGAAATTGACGACTTATATCAATTCTAAACCACTATCAAAGTATCGCAGTCCAGGCATGGAACCCATATAACTTTCCCATCTGTCTCTGCGAATCGCGCTCTCTTCGAATTATGAAAACCGTTCATTTTGGCAATCAACTGAAACCCTTTATCAAGGAAATAATATACCGTCATATTGTAATTTGAACGTGCCTCCGATAACTGTTTATTCAAGATTTAACCTTTTTACTGAAATAAACATTTTACAAATTAGTTAATAATTTGCTGCAGTGCGTAACATATACGCAGTGTAGCGGAAAGAGTGGAAAACTCGGCCAGTATCTATTTATATCTCCCGTGAATATGTAAGCAAGAGTTTAGTATTCATGCGTTTTCTCGCTGCTACTACTACTACTAAAATCTAAAACGTGATTTGTGCTTGCTTGCTATATTGCAAAAATATGTACGAGTATTTTCTAGTCAACCAGCAGATCATACTACTACAAATATTACGACCATTCTGTATGGTTTCTAAGAAGTTCTCACAAGCATGTACCTGTAAGAGGCAATGAGTAACTACAGATAAAACAGCGCATGGTTTCGTCTACAGATTAATGAAAGGCCGAACGTGACATTAGAGCACCGAACCCGCATATTACCGACTCGAGTCTGGTATTAAAACTTATCTGCAGTGTGCCATACTTCCTGAGAGCATGCTAGCTAGCATGCATAGGAAGAGAGCTCTACAACTTTCTACTCTATATTCAACTCATAAAGCTCTGTTTCAAGCAGAGTTCAACGTGTTACATATTCCACTGAACTGCATTTAACTCTAATGTTTTGTGAATACGTTATGAAATGTATTGGAAAGATATCTTCAGAATTCTTGAAAATAGTCTTACTAAAATTTTATATTACTTAACATACACATGGAAAAAAATAGTAGATGTAATTTTGGAATAATCTAGAAATCTGATTTCGTTCTAAAAATATTGCGCTAATTGGGTGTTAGATTTGAGGAAGTAAAATTTTGTGTACATAATCATAGGACAGATTAAATATCAAAAAAATTAGTTAAAAAGAGTAAAATAGTTTATGAATAGCTTTCTTTTGTCAAATAGGGGTTTGAAAAAAAATGATCTTGTGAAGACGGAAGTGTGTATTTCATCGTTATGAAGTGAACATTTACTCAAATTTTAAATGGAAAAAATCTGTAAGTTTTGACATGATAATTGAACAATAATGTTAGTAATAACAGTAACTGCTTTACAAATACTATAGATTGTTCGCAAGGTAAAAGTATATGTAGAATTATATACATAATCTAAAAAAATACACTATATCTAATAATTAAAATATGTATAAATAATTATTAATATTCTTTGAATTAAATAAAACTCGTTCATTAAAAATGCTCCGAATAACCCAAATATGGCAAGATAATATGGCCGCCTCAACAAAAAATTCTTTACAACCTACCTCAGTATGAGTATCAAATGAAAGGGCTTGACTAGTAAAATACTATACATTACTAGGGGCCCGCCCCGGCTTCGCCCGTGGTACATATATAAAACCTACAGCGTTCAAGGATTACGAACATATGAAAGAACGGTGAACGATTTTTTTTAATCGGTCCAGTAGTTCCCGAGATTAGCGTGTTCAAACTATATATACCTATGCTATAGGCTAATTTTGATCCCCAAATTATCGTGCTGTTTACTGGGTCAGAAGTGACACCTGTAGACATCTGGCGGGGATAACTAATTAAATGACGATTGATCAGTTTTCGACCGGAGAGGAAAAATTGATAAATTAAATAAGGGTTGATCGTAGAAGGGTGAAAATTGAGGATTGTATGTATTTTTGTATCTTGTATCATAAAAAAATAGAAATTAAAAATTTTGTCTAAAAAATTAAAAATAAAAATGTAGCGGTGGACTACCCCTAACATTTAGGGGGATGAAAAATAGATGTTGGCCGATTCTCATAGATACCGGATAAGCACAAAAAAATTCATCAAAATCGGTTAAGCCGTTTCGGAGGAGTATGGCAACGAAAACTGTGACACGAGAATTTTATATATTAGACTAGCGGCCCGCCCCGGCTTCGCCCGTGGTACATATATATAACCTACAGCGTTCAAGGATTACGAACATATGAAAGAACGGTGAACGATTTTTTTTAATCGGTCCTTTAGTTCCCGAGATTAGCGTGTTCAAACTACATATATGCTATAGGCTACTTTTGATCCCCAAATTATCGTGCTGTTTACTGGGTCAGAAGTGACACCTGTAGACATCTGGCGGGGATAACTAATTAAATGACAATTGATCAGTTTTCGACCGGAGAGGAAAAATGATTAAATTACTAAAATGGCTATTAAAAATAAGGGTTGATCGTAGAAGGTTGAAAATTGAGGATTGTATGTATTTTTTTATGTTGTATCATAAAAAAATAGAAATTAAAAATTTTGTCTAAAAAATAAAAATAAAAATTTTGGGGTGGACTACCCCTAACATTTAGGGGGATGAAAAATAGATGTTGGCCGATTCTCATAGAAACCGGATAAGACAAAAAAAATTGCATCAAAATCGGTCAAGCCGTTTCGGAGGAGTATGGCAACGAAAACTGTGACACGAGAATTTTATATATTAGATATCAAATTTCAAATCCAAGGTGGCCGCCACCACAAAATGGCGAATCACATATTATTTCTTCACAACCTCCCTCAATATGGGTATCAAATGAAAGGGCTTGACTAGGGGAATACTGTGCACTATGACAAATTTTAAATCCAAGATGGCTGCTACCACAAAATGGTGAAATAAAAATCTTTTTTCACAAATCCCTCAATATGGGTATCAAATGAAAGGGCTTGACTAGTAAAATGTTGTACAAATTACAAATCCGAGGAAGTCGTGGGTTAATCAAACATTTTAATATAGTTCTCGTTGACAAACTGAATCAGGGAAAATATTGAGTAATTAGCCCTAGCATTTTAATTTCCATGCCATAAAGTAAGTTTAGTTACATAACAGAATACGTCGACAAAAATAACCTAATTAATATATATAAATGATAATATACTTTTTATACTTACGTATAATTTTAATCAGTTTCTTTATAATTAGTGATCGATAATTAAGAACTCTAATCACTTCATCAAATAACTGGATTGCTTCCGTTGCGTGATCCATCGCCGTTATATCATTTCGTAATGATATAAAATCATACTTGATTTCTCGAAACTGAAGCACATCTGCTTTAATGTTGCTATTACTTTTATGTAGTTCTCTTGAAACAAAGTCGATCGGTAATCACAATTATATTCAGAAAACTAATTATCATTAATTTTTACCGCGGTGTATTCGCGAAACATGGTTGAGGCTTTTCAAAGAACTTCTCCAAGATACCGATCAAATAGAGAACACCTTCAAATACTTCTGCTAGTTGTTGCTGATGTGCATTGGCGGTGACAACTTTACTGTTAACCTTTAGGGAAGCTAGCTGCTTTTGCCGCTTTATGCAAATAAGTAACAAACTATTTATTTTAGAATGCGAGAGGGGTTCATGAATCGATTGCAAGGAAGTTTGCGCGGCTATAACTATAGCCAAAATTGTCGGAGAAAAGTTTAATTACATTTTTTAGCGTTTTAGCCCTTATATGCTCACGCGTGATAAGTAACATCGTTTGATAAATATTTGTATCTAATATAAATAATTACTTAAATTATCGTGTTAGATAAACATTTTACATGTTGTACTTATTTGTAAGAAATTTCACAAAAAAAGAAAACACATTCGAATGGTGGCATTTTTGCAATTTACTCCATACAACTCTACTACTTAATCCTTAACTATATTACTCAATACAATAAAAGAGTTAGCACCAATGGCATGGGATGAAAAGTCTTAAATGATAATCACGACTACACGATTTTTGCATCTACGTAATGAAAATACAAATTAATTACGTACAAGTAATTCCATTTATGTTACCACTGAAGACAGTGTTTGACCAAAACTTGTCCTAATCAAAATGGAATTCTTGGCAGCCTTCAAATAAGCTAATGAATTCAAACTAGACTAGAAACCAAAGGATAGAAATGAAGTAAGGAAATTACCATTAAATGTAGCAATAATATGTTCTATAAATGTTAGTAAGAAAACTAACGTGGTTGTTA
>JADLOZ010000277.1:0-25000 GCA_017562165.1 Ectropis grisescens
TTACCTTGTCCTGCGCCCCCCGCTGGTGACTTGTGAATCTAAGCGAGATTCGTTTCATTGCCGATCAACAGGCTATTTAATCTGTGCGCGCGACGGACATTGTCGTAGCGTTTTATTGCAAATAGCTTGCTTTTTCATTGCCACGGAAACGTATCCAGAATCGTAAAATATTGCCTTAAATTCGGCGAATAACTAATTATTGCTTTACGAGTATCATGAAACACAAACAGCCCACTAAATGTTACCACTGTTGGGACAGGGGCCTCCTATCGCATGGAGAAAGTTTAGGCCATAATCCACCACGCTGGCCCAGTGCGGGTTAGTGGATAACACATGACATCGAAAGATCGGTGTCATGTGTCTCGGTTTCTTCACGATCTTTTTTATAGTATAGTGACAAACGAGCACGACATGTGACTGATAATAAGCAACATGCTTGCCCGTAACAGCACAGTGACTCGCAGCTATAGGAACATGAAGAGTCCAAATCATTACCTAGCACTACACTGTACTCGTCACCCAGAGATATAAGATGTTTCATCTCTATGCCCAGTAATTTCTCTAGAAACATTGCCCTTCAAACTGGAACACAATGATGTTTTTACATAACTGCTTGGCGGTAGGTAGAGTAACTGGCAATGGTATGGTACTGGCCAGTCGGACTTTGCGAAGAGTCCTACCACTACTAAACCACCACCACCGTATTCCTTGACCGTTGTTAGCGGCATTAAGCACAAGACTTAGAAAAGACAGTGGTGTGCGTGGGATTAGAAGCAAGGCCTTCGGATCGGCACTTGCCGTACTACTAGAGAAGCGATAACTTAAAACTAAATAAATAATGAACACAAATATTGGATGGAATATAGCAAAGTCGCGGATCCGTCAATATTTGTATGCTGGCAGGAGTAGTACTACCTAATAGGCGTGTCACCGAGACAGAAACTGCGCTCGTCCCATGTTATCCCACTTGTTTGCCCGCGACTCAACGAAACGTGCCCTACGGAATAATCTATACTACCCACGTACTTTGCACAATCACTTTATAAAATAAAATGTAAATTACACTACATACTCGTATCTAGCAAACTACTTACATTAAAGACATCATTAATCACTCAATTATTATTACCCATCTATTGACCACCTATAAACCGCTGAAGGTTATGGCTAAGTAGGGCGTAATTTTGCGTTTTTAAAACCAACCGATATCTATACAAGAACAAAATAAAAAAATTTGATTAACCCCCGACTACCTCGGATTTGTTATTTGTACAACATTCTACTAGTCAAGCCCAAGCCAAGCCAAGTTATATTTGATACCCATATTAAGGGAGTTGTAAAAAAAGAAATGTGTTTCGCCATTTTGTGGTAGCAGCCATCTTGGATTTGAAATTTGTCATATTGCAAAGTATTCTACTAGTCAAGTCCTTTCGTTTGATACCCATATTGAGGTAGTACTGAAAAAAATAATGTAATTCGCCATTTTGTGGTGGCGGCCATCTTGAATCGATATTAACCAAACATAGCTAAGAGCATCCGCACGGATATTAACCTTCAAATAAAAAAACCGCATCGAAATCGGCCCATCCGTTTGAGCTCTACGGTGCCACAGACAGACACACACATAGACAGACAGACAGACATCGACGTCAAACTTATAACACCCCTTTTCTTGGTCAGGGTTAAAAATAGTGTATTAAACTCTGAAAAAAAAATGTATTAGTTAAGGATCTAGTAAGAATCGGAGTCAGTAACACGATGTAATGAATTTCACTCGATAGAAAAAATCTGAAAGTTACCCCTTTTAGTAAAGTTTTTAATTTTTTTTATAAACTATTGAATCTTTACACAACATTTATGTGCTCAACTGAAGCTACTAAAAAGTTATAGAATATTATACCTAGTCAAACTCTGCGAATTATGCAGAGTTTGATTTGATAAAAAGTGTCAGATAATTAAGATGATCAAACCCACAACCAGCCGAAATCAAGCCCAGCATGTTAGTGGCATTACCACGGATATGTGGGCATTACCATGCTCAACGGCATTGCTTAAACGTTGAGCCACATAAACGTCAGGTTGCAAAATTTTGTTAACGGGTCATGTAGACGGCTCTCAGTACATGATATGATATCTGATTACTGTTGAAATGAAAGTCATTTTAAAATTTCAAATATATGATACTAAATCTATTTCATTATCCCTTTATTTTCCTTTTTTCCGTCGCACTGTTCGAAGCTCCAAAAAATAGCATAATTTCATGATTGATATTCCAATGATTAGACGAATTAGAAGTGTATTTGTGTAATTTATGCAATCGTAAACTTTTCTTGTTTATAAATTTTGTATTTATACATATTTGTCAACGAAAATAATCAACGAATAAATAAATATTGCTTGAACATTTCTCACACAACAAATATCTAGCCCCAATCTAAACAAAGCGTATACTATGGAATCCAAATAAATAATAAAACAATAATATTTGTGACAAACACACAGAAAAAATACAGATGTATTTACGTCACAAATTGTCCTGAATATGAATAGAACCCACGACCTACGGCGACTGAGCCAGGAGGCCGGTCGAGACAGCGCGGACCTAGGTGCCCGTGGAGGGAAATGCCCCACGAACAACAAACATAACGAACGATCATGAGTGGTTACGTGATGTGTACGTTTGCTCATGTGGTAGGTAATCCGATTGTGGCGCCACGCAGCTACCGGCATTGAGCTTGCGGAAATGTAAACACAAGTAATCTGTTTGCCGTCGTGAATTTTTATAAGTTTGCTTGAGGAATTAAGAGTATAAAGCCTACGTCGATAACAATTTATGGGATCACTGCGCCATTTTTCTCTGACCAAGGTTACGCAGAACGGCTGTATTTACACGATAAGACGCCGTTTCACGTCATTAACAACTTTATAATGGGTTCTACGCTTATGTCCGGAAATAAATCGTAGCCGTTTCAAACAACCAGGACAACATTAAAATATTTGAGTTAACTCCCGACCTTCTTGGATATGATATTTAATAGTGTATCATAATTCTACTAGTCAAGCCCTTTCATTTGGTGAGAGTATTAAGGGGAGTCGTGATAAAATTGTAATCCGTCATTTGTGGACAAGAATCAATTTAGTAATGGCTGTACTGATTTCAACAAAATGTATAGTGAAGTAAACGGCAGAAGCGTCAAACAAGCTTCTACTATGGCGATGCAAAATCAGGTGACATCTCCTGATTTAGTCTCAGTCGCAACAAGGAGTTGTGTACGTTCGCTGACAATTTTGTACGTTCGCTGACAATTCAATTTTCAAATTTTTCAAACAAATTTTCGCCACGTTATGTTGTCTTTAGATTATAGCATACCTCATCTTCGTTTCTTTAATTATATCGATGGTGAAGTAACTACATAAAAGTATACATAACTTTAACTGGGCAGAGCCTTTATTAACAAAACTAAAATACAATGAGAACTACATACACCATACTACAAACCTAACCAACTACTTACACTAAGCACACCCGAACCATCCATAGACCACTGTAGGTCTACAGATAATCAAGATGTTCAAGCCCACTACCAATCGGAAGCGTACCTAGCATGCTGGCGGCATTACCACGCTGAATGGCAATGCTTATGCGTTGGGCCAAATAAACGCCAGTATTTTGGTCACGCGTCGCGTCGACCAAGCGCTCGGATAGGCTTTTGAAGATGAGGTGAGCTCCCGGCCCCCACGGTTCCAATGTCTCAACCCGAAAGGGCTCAAATATGTAACCACTTCCGAGGGTTGCATATTTGCGCCGTTTGAGTCGCTCAGCTGAATTAGCCGCTGCACCGGCCCTACTATGTGTTTTTGGAAGATGTGATGGTGCCAGAGTATCGACGCAAGTTGCGTCCCATACTAAGGGCCGAAACAACTTCCAAGGCACAACAGTCATGCCGTCAGGTCTTTAATAAATAAACTTTAATAAAAATACAAAAAAATATATGTAAAACGGCAAAACCTTTTATTTCGTGAGTTAGTTAAAGTTAGAGCTACCCGTTCGGGATACTTAATGAAATGATTCCTTTGCGTCAATCACAGATTCAGGACATGCAGCCCACTAAATGTTCTCACTACTGGGGCTCGAAGCCTTCTCTCTCTTCTATCATAACAGATAGACAGACAGACAGGAACACTTTATTAAAATAAAATGTGTGTACGTACGTAACGTAAAAAAAACTAGTACACACTAGTGTACACACGTAAGAAGTGAAACTTCTTTATGGCCTTATTTTTCGAAAAATGATCTACATGCAACTTTCTAGAAATTGGTTAAATAAAGTTAAATTAGATAAAGTTTAAACAAAAGGATTCTATTATCATAGACATGAATACAAATAATACAATTATTTCACTTTACCTTTTTGCTACTAAGATTATTACAGCATTTCTACAATAAATTACATTTAAACTACATTTTTTCATTTTTGTTATTTCGCTTAAGCGACATGCTATCCCTACTCCGTTGGAGAAAGTGAAAGTACTCTTCGTCTGAACCAACCGTGGTAGGGGCAAGAACAAAGATGGCGCGTAACGGAAAAATGTGACGCGTAACCGAAAAATGTGACGGAAAAATTTTTTCCAACGCCGATAAAGAAGTTTCACTTCAATAAAGTGAAACAAAATACAGAAAAAATACTAAGTGCCATAAATGGGCGCCTTATCGCTTACATCGATTTCTTCCAGGCAACCAATGATAGCGAAAACATGCGACCCTTTCAGCGTTTTATTTCTGCATATCCCTTCATAAATACGTGGTTTGCAGTCACAATGGCCGGCCTCACTCTAATGAAAATGTTTACTTATTATATATAGATATATACCAAAGGATAGTTGATTCACTTGACCTTAATACTAAGACATACGTGTAGGCATCGTAATATATTATTTATATTTACTGTTACCAGTATTTTTAATTAAATCGGTGCTAATTTTATAACGATGACAAGAAAGGAAATGTTATTATTAGAAAAATAGCTTTAATTAAGTGACTCGAGCATTTATCGCCTTTGCCGTGATATAATTAATGATAATAATTTACAACACGTAACGTATGACATAGATATTATGGAAATAAATGTCAGTTGCGTACCGCAATCACTAACATTAACGGAATAACAAGTAGCCTATAGATACGTTAATTCAAGTAATGCTAAATTTTGCTGCTTATTTATTTTCATTTGAAGTCATTCATCCGTCAGAGGAACAAATACACAAAATTTCGTCTGTATAATATTAATATGATTTTGTCAACATGCTGGGTAAGCCTCCGAATGGGTTCGTTAAGTCATCTTCACTAACACTAGAGTAACATCGGTCTATGGATAAACCAGATTAATTTATTGTAATTTAGTTTTGTTAATAAATGCTTTGCCCGTCAAAAAACATTTACCTACATGGATAGATAATACGTAAATAAATCTAAGTATTTATTTCCGTGACTTCATTTATGAAGCAGTCGTGCTACGTTGCCGTGCTCCGGTAATAATTGGTAATGAAAACTTGATCTCTATTTTTACTAATGAGAATAAAACGGATTTTTTATAATTTGTGTGATAAATACGGATGTTTGTAGGTCTTTGAATATCTCAAATTTTAAGAATACATAGAAACATTGAGACATCTATACTTCTATACTAATATTATAAAGCTGAAGAGTTTGTTTGTTTGAACGCTAGGATCTCGGGAAGTACTGGTCCGAATTTAAAGATTATTTTTCTATTGTATAGTCCATTTATTGAGGAAGGCTATAGGCTATAGAACATAACGCTACTATTAATAGAAGCGGAACATGAATCAAGAATGTAACAAAATCGGGAAAAAATATTCCTTTTTGCGAGTTTTCGTACGTATCGTGCTTTGACATGACACATGACATGTGTCTAAGATTGCGTCATTGAATATAAACCTTTGCCATAAATTACATACCTCACCTTTGCTCACAGATTAAACACCTCCCTTTGCTAAGCAATTTCTTTTTTTTTTTTAGTTGGTACGACCAATTTCCGACAGGTGGCGTAGCAGGTAGCTGAAGAGGTGTTTTGTTTGACAGCGATATTCTCAGGAATGAATGAACCGATTTCAGTCATTCTTTCACCGTTGGATATGTACGGTATCCTGATGAGTGCTATATACCACGGGCTAAGCCGGGGCGGACATCTAGTTATGAATATGTAGGTGTTTTTGGAACGAAGTTCCTTACAGGTTTGGAGGAGATAGAGGTTCGTTGCCACTAGTTCCATTCACAGTTCCATGATGGAACTACTGATAATATTTTTACAACATTAGTACCATTAAAAATGGATCTCGAAATAATGGAACTAGTGTCAATTTTGAGTCGACTCTAGTTTCATTCACAGTTCCATGATGGAACTACTGAAAATATTTTTACAACATTAGTTCCATTAGAAATGGATCTCGAAATAATGGAACTAGTGTCAATTTTGAGTTAACACTAGTTCCATTCACAGTTCCATGATACAACTACTGATACTATTTTTTTACACCAGTATTTTTTTAGTTTCTGAAAATAATGGAACTCATTTCAATAATGAAACTAGATCCATTTTATATAATATATTATATTATATCCCGAATCTCAGAAACTAAAAATGCTAGGAATCTCAAATTTTGCATGGAGGTGCCTTTTATCACGTAAGCACTCACTAAGACGGGGTTTTGCAAATTTTCGCAAGGTTTAAAACATAGCTTTTTAAATAAAAACATTGAAAATGAATCAACAGACGTTTCCTTATTAATACTTTCGATTAATATTGGTACCAAAAAATTTGTGATTTATTTCAACTAGGGATTGCATTCCCTAGTTTGAACACATGCTCATCGCAATTTGTCTAAAAATGACCCACAGATATTTTGCCAGCTAGCAGTTGCATTTGTGTTTCCGTGACAAAATCGTTTCTGTCTTGAGCCATTCTGCGTCGTTTAGGTTGTGAACTAAGCCCATGGGTTTTTAGAAGATTAGTTCTATACTTTATAAACGTTGCATCTTCATATATTATTTTATATGTAACAGCTGTAATACATTTGCCTCGTTTTTATTGATATTTGTATTAATACTGTGATGCCATCCTTCAAGGACATTATTTGTCTTGTGCATCTCTCCATATACGCACCACATTTTTTGTAGGTCTGGTTTCATCCAAAAAGCGTCAAAAGTCAATTTTTTTATTTATAGGTTTCTGGACAGTCTAAAATTTCACATTGACATTAGTTCCATTATTTTCATAAACTAAAAGGATGGTAATGGTGAAAAAAATATTATCAGTAGTTGCATCATGGAACTGTGAATGGAACTAGTGTTAACTCAAAATTGACACTAGTTCCATTATTTCGAGATCCATTTCTAATGGAACTAATGTTGTAAAAATATTATCAGTAGTTCCATCATGGAACTGTGAATGGAACTAGTGTCGACTCAAAATTGACACTAGTTCCATTATTTCGAGATCTATTTTTAATGGAACTAATGTTGTAAAAATATTATCGGTAGTTCCATCATGGAACTAGTAATGGAACTAGTGGCAACGAACCGAGATAGATAGGGTTTTTGCTGCGCAACCAGGCTGAGAACAAATATGAGTCTAAATCCAGTCACCAGTGTTGCTAACTTCATTTTTCAGATTATCGTACCGTAAGCAATAAAATTAAGTAATATTGTCAGGAGGAACTTTGTTTCTACCTGATGTCCCATGGCGATTTGTAAAATTTAGTATCTAGTATATTCATTATTATATTAGGTATCTGGCTTACATAATATTGTGTCCTTACACATGAAATTGGTGTTTTGTTGTACTGGCTACTTTGATCTCGAATATCTCCTCTTTGGTTAAGAATTCCAATGTAATACAGCTATCTACTCATGCTTTTCTGTTTTGTAAACTGAACTAAACTAATTCATTGTTTTTTTTCTGTATTGGTTTTTCTTTTCGATCTCTCAGTTTACAAAATGGAAAACTTGAAATATCGCGTTATTTACGAGTACGAGTTCCAGCGTGGAACCAGTGCTGCAGAAACGGCTCGACGGATTAATGATGTGTGGCGGCGGTGTCGCGAAGAAAACACAGTACGTTTTTGTACTAAAAAAATTCAGCAGACCAAGCCCCGTAGAGTAGACGGCCGGTGACCAGAGTTAATAATGAAAAATTTAAGGCTAATGTGGAAGTGGATCTATCGCAAACCACGCCCGAGACTGCAAGCTGCGGTGTTCGGTGGGCATTTGAAACAAATTAAGAAGGTGAAACATGAATTGAGTGCAGCAAACCTACAAACGCGCGTCGACTGCTGTGTTACTGAACCGGCACAATAATGAAAGGATTTCAAATTGAATCATAACAAGAACAAAATTAAAAATTTTGATTAACCCCCGACTACCTTAGATTTGTTATCTATAGAACATTCTACTAGTCAAGCCCTTTCACTTGATACCCATATTAAGGGAATTGTGAAAAAGGAAATGTAATTCGCCATTTTGTGGTAGCGGCCATCTTGGATTTGATATTTGTCATAGTGCAAAGTATTCTACTAATCAAGCCCTTTCATTTGATACCCATATTGAGGTAGTAGTGAAAAATATTATATAATTCGCCATTTTGTGGTGGCGGCCATCTTGGATTTTAAATTTGTTATAGCGTTTAGTACTCTACTAGTCAAGCCCTTTCATTTGATACCCATATTGAGGTAGGTTGTGAAGAAATATATTGTCCGCCATTTTGTGGAGGCGGCCATTTTGAATCGATATTAACCAAACATAGCTAAGAACACCCGCACGGATATTAACTTTCAAATAAAAAAAACCGCATCGAAATCGGCCCATCCGTTTGAGCTCTACGGTGCCACAGACAGACACACACACAGACAGACAGACAGACAGACAGACAGACAGACAGACAGACAGACAGACCGACAGACAGACAGACAGACAGACATCGACGTCAAACTTATAACACCCCTTTTTTTGTCGGGGGTTAAAAAGAGGATCTTGTACAATAATCGGAAACGCTCATAGTAATGGCTGAACCCTGGCGAACCAGCCAAATCCTGCCCCAAGCGAAATTTGAAGTTCAAGTTTTCCATTTTGTAAACTGAGTGACCGAAAGAAAAAATCAATCGGAGAAAAAAATTACTGTTTTCAAAACACCAAACCATGAGAACTCAAATAGCTGTAGAAATTTTAATTGGTATGTCAAACCAAAAAAGAAATATTTGAGACCAAAGTTGGCCCAGTACGACAGAACACCAATTTCATATGTAAGGACCTAATATAAACTTTGATTACTTTGGGGCTAGGTGGTATTCTATGAAAAACGTCCACCAATACTTTTTTATTTACCTATGGCGAAATTGAAAACTTTTGCCAGATCTGTCTGCATCTTGAAAACGCCCCATTTCTCTATAAAACCGGTAAAATAGCACATGACTGCTTGGCGGTACAGTAACAAAGGTGTGGTACCTACTTCCCCAGGCAGACTCTACAGAGAGTTCTACAACAGTATGAGCCCACCCTGACTGTCGAGTGCCCTCATCGATTATTTATTATAAGCATCCTTGAACAGCTGCTGCGAACGGGAGTGTTTAACTTTAATGTTACCATTCGACCCGAACTACTACGATATGTTTCTATACTAGAAACCCCCACGGGTTTACCCGAGTAGTTTGTAATTTACCCACGATGAAATTACCCTATTCTATTCCGGACTATAATCTAGATGTGTTCCAAATTCAAACGCGATCTGTTCAGCCGTTCCGACGCGATTGAGCAACAAACATACAAACTCTCACATTTATAATATTAGTACGACTAATTTATAATCATTATTCAGAAGTTAGGGGGTTTTGTATTCAAGTAAGGATAAGAAAACACATAAGCTGGACATACAGTCATGAATCGCGACCAAAGTTTTGCGACTAGTGACGACATGCCAATCGTTAGTGTTTAGCGGTAAAATTCAAAATTAGTCTAATATTGTATATTTACTCATCGAAAACACAAATATTTTGAAATAAAATGTTATTTATTACGGTAAACATACGTCAATCTTCAAAATAAAAGCAGTTCCGAAAAATTGTTAACATCCCTATTGCCCGGTCTGAAACTTCGAATTTTTTTAGACCTGGCAAATACACTTTTTTATTTTGTATGGAAAAATAAATCCTTTACAGAAAATATATTACCTTTATTTGATTTTATTTTAAATTCGTAGAAAACAAAATATATTCTAGTACATGAACATGTCAACTGAACAGTCGGGATCCATTAAAAAATTGATGACTGGCCTTGTGGCTTAGTGAGTAGTAGCTCTGCCTGCGAAGCCGGGGGTCGTGGGCTCAATACCCACCCAGTGCAAATATTTGTGTGATGAATTCAAATGTTTGTACTGTGTCTGGGTATTTCTATTGTATAATAAGTATGTATTTACAACTATATAAGTATTATATCAGCTATCTGGCCGCCATATTACAAGCTTTGCTTAGTTTGGGGTCAGATGATGCTGTGTGTGAATTGTCCACCAATATTTATAATTAGATTGGCTGTAGAATTATAATGGATCCCGACTGTTCAGTTGTTATGTTCCTTTACTAGAATATGTTTTATTTTCTGCAATAGTAGTAATTCAATAACGTATTATAGAATTCTAGACCACCAGAAATCTAAGTGCTTATTTTATTCTTTTCAGTTTTTTTTCTTATGTAAGTACGTAGTTTGGTTCACTTTCTGTGCAGTCGGGTTTTTTGAGTTTTTAAATTTTATTTATTTTAATTTATACTTTTTAGTTATGAACAATGTTATGACTGTTGTTTTGCTCAACAATATATGCATCTTTTGGGTTTTGACCAACGATTAACGAGGACATTTAATGTCTTCGTTTCTACTGATAATATGATATGTAGGTTTTTCTACTGGATGTTATTTTTATAGCTTTGTGTAAAGAGTGTCGAGACAAGTAGGACCTAGGACATGTGCCTCATGGTAAGCATGCCTGCCACATAACACCACAGTGACACGCAGTTATGGGAACATGAAGAGTACAAATCATTACACTGCACTGCGCTCGTCACCCAGAGATCTAAGATGTTAAATCTCTAAGCCCTGTAATTTATCTGGAAACATTGCCCTTCAAATCGGAGCACAGTAATGTTTGCACATTACTCCTTGGCGGTAGAATAACTGGCAAAGGTGTTGTACTTCCCAAGGGTGGACTCTGCTAAGAGTCCTACCACTATAATTATACGAAGTTTTCTGCTACCTATAAACCTATAACTGTGAGAATGGTTGTTACGCAACTTTGAATCGATACACATCCTAAGCGGTCAACCAAATCAAAAAAAGGTTGCAAGAAAACTAAAATTTATTTTTAAATACCTATTCAAATTTCTCCGGAAACATTACCCTTCAAACCGGGACATAGTGATATTTAAACATTATGCTGGGCGGTAGAACTGGCAAAGGTGTGGTAGTTCCACAGGCGAGGCGGGCTCTGCAAAGAGTCCTACCACTACAGCTGTCGTGTGCCGTTTTGATCGAACTAATATAATTAATTGCTATGCGGTTAGTAATTAGACTCAGCTGATTGATTCATGTTATGCAACCTGAGGGTGAGTGCGCTCGTTGTTAAATACTGATGAAAAGGTGCACTGTGCCGATGTGATCGATGTCTGGGGGTTATGTTATACATACATACATACATATATTATCTGATATAATTGTGACTTCGGTTTACGAAATATAATAACGAACAAAGCTGCTGAAGATGGTGTGGATAGAATTCGTGCCTGTTTTTCAAACAATGTTTCAAAATTCGCCTTTTCAACACATGTTTCTTGCCCACAGTTGCTGATGGTGCTGAGCCAAGACCGGTCTCACAGAAAACTCAGAGTAGCGCGAAGAGCCATGGGGAGGTTATGATCAACGTCAAACTTCAAGTACGTGTCCGAAACACTAATATCCGACAAACGACGGACGTTCTGGACCAATGACGTGCATAATTGCTATGGCACCAGAGTGATGTGCCGCGACTTTGGCCGCGACAAAAGTATGACACTTCCACAAGAGCGACAAGGAAAGAGCGATCAGACCCGTGCTTTCGGTGTAAAGCGTTTGTTCTCACTCTATACGTAGTATGTGCAAACTCTTTATGTTGCAGAGTCCGCCTGGGGAAGTACATTTTTGGCAGCTATTTAATGATTTGGAGTCTTCATGTTCCAATAGCTGCGTGTTGCTGTGCTGTTATGTGGCAGGCATGTTGCTTACCATCAGGCACATGTCCTGCTCTTCTCGTCACTCTTTATTTTAAAAAAAACCTATTCTACCGTAAAGCAGCAATGTGCAAACATTACTGTATTCCGGTTGAAGGGCAATGTTTCCAGTGAAATTACAGGCCATAGTAATAAAACATCTTATATCTCTGGGTGACGAGCGCAGTGCAGTGCTAGGTAATGATTTGGACTTTTCATATTCCAATAGATATGCTATAGGGCAGACATATTGCTTACCATCGGGCACATGTCCTGATCATTTCAGAAGATCATTCTGTTTCGTGTGGGCAAACTGTAGGAATATAAAAGGAACGGATCATACTCGTCATCGTGAACAACATTTAGTGTAGGGCCAATCTGTGATCACGAAACCAAACAAACGTCAAACTTCAAGTACGTGTCCGAAACACTAATATCCGACAAACGACGGACGTTCTGGACCAATGACGTGCATAATTGCTATGGCAACAGAGTGATGTGCCGCGACTTTGGCCGCGACAAAAGTATGACACTTCCACAAGAGCGACAAGGAAAGAGCGATCAGACCCGTGCTTTCGGTGTAAAGCGTTTGTTCTCACTCTATACGTAGTATGTGCAAACTCTTTATGTTGCACTATTCACAATTAACATAGTGGAGTTGGGCTGGACAGATAAACTGGAGCTGGACTAGATGTGGCGGTAACACGCGCAGTAGAGCTGCGACCGAGTGGTGGGCGAGGTAAAGAAGGTGGAATGTAGGACGACCAGCCGCAAGATGGGTCGACAATGCTGTCCTTATCGCGGGTCGAACGTGCACTCACTTGGTAAATCCTAAAGAAGATAGCATGAATAAAGAGAGATATATATGCCTAGCTGTGGGATAAAGAAGACTGTAGATAAGGATGATCATGATGAGAAACTGCTCGATAATAAAAGTATCAATAATTAACAAATAATAATATTACTCTCCCGAGAGTAATTGATCCCGCAGAAACAAACATTGAACAATATCGGCAACTATCTGACCAAAAATATTAATAGCTGTAAAATACAACAAATTTTAGTGACGGAATTCAGTAAATGTTACGGAATTTATATTAAAAAATAGTTAGTTGTGCTTCGATATTAAATGTAGCAGATATAAAATTAACGTAACATTTTACGAATGTTTTAAAGGAATATATGTTGGACATAACTACAGGCTCAACTTTGCCTTCGAGCGGTGTTGAAGATCAATTAATAAGTATCACCATGACAAACTAGCTACAGCCCGCGTGGTCGCCCAGTATTTTATATTGGTTCTATTGTTTGGAATGAAAAGTGATATAATTGTTAATCAGATGTTTACGATGAAGTTTGATACAAATTAGCTTAACTTAAGCGATAAATGAGAACAAATTCTCACAATTAATGACTTTTATAGATACTTATACTATATTTGAAGTACTGTTGTAAAACGTAGGTTTGCAATGGTGAAAGAAATGTTGAAACGGAACTTTTTAAAGAATGGAGCGATGAGAAGACGAGCAGGTCATGTGCCTGACGGTAAGCAACAGACCTACCCATAACAGCACAGTGACACGCAGGACGCAGTTATTGGAACATGGAGTCCAAATCATTACCTAGTACTGCACTGCGCTCGTCACCCAGACATATAACATGTTTTTTTCTCTAAGCCCTGTAATTTCACTGGAAATCATCATCATCATCATCATCATCATCAGCCGCAAGACGTCCATTGCTGAACATAGGCCTCCTCCCTAGATTTCCACAACGAACAGTCCTGCGCAACCTGCAAACCAGCGGTTTCCAGCGACCTTTATGACGTCATCTATATACATCTAGTGGGAGGCCGTCCAACACTGCGTCTTCCGGTTCGTGGTCGCCACTCGAGAACCTTTCTTCCCCATCTCTGGAAATATTGCCGTTCAAACCGGAACACGGTAATGTTTTCACATAATTGCTTAGGGGTAGAATAGGTGACAAAGGTGTGATACTTCCTTAGGCGGACTCTGCCAAGAGTCGTACCACTACAAGTATAACTTAACGAAGTTTTAGTATTAGTACATAAGTAAACAGGGAGTCAAAGAGAGGTAATGCACGATGCACGCTGACCGCGCGGGGGCCGGCGGCGGCGGGACAGCCTCGTTTGATTTGAACCTCGCAATTATAGACGAGTGATGCGGAGCCAGCGCCGCGCCTGACCTTCCGTCATCACATAAACACTGACCAGCATGACCACAACGTCACCGCAGGACACAGCTTTAATAGCTATATAACAGATTTTTTGGAATCATTTGAATTAGCAATTGTGAACAATAATGACAAGATTAATGATCACATGTCAATATCTTCAAGATACTGAATACACGTAAAAAATAGCACAAGAAACTGTATTCTGTTTTTGTGGTTTTGTTGTTTCATGAAACCTTAATTATGTAAACGCTAAACTGGTAATTCACTAAACAGACGACGGTCTATAAAATTCGTAAACAAGTTACGTAAACAAATAAGCATACGGCAAATAAAACTTTGTGTTTTGAGTATTTTTAGGGTTCCGTAGCCAAATGGCAAAATACGGGACCCATATAGATTCGCCATGTCTGTCTGGCTGTCTGTCTGTACGTCCGTCCGTATGTCACAGCCACTTTTCTCCGAAACTATAAGAGCTATACTATTTAAACTTAGTAAGTAGATGTAATCTGTAAACTGCATTAAGATTTTGATACCAAAAGTAAAAAAAACTAAAAAATTTTGGGTGTCCCATACTTAGAACTGAAACTCAAAAACTTTTTTTTTTGATCCAAACCTTACGTGTGAGTTGTCTATGGATAGGTCATCAAAAATGATATTAAGGTTTTTAACATACTTTTTTTCTAAACTGAATAGTTTGTGCGAGGGACTCTTCCAAAGTGGTAAAAAGTGTCCCCCCTGTAACTTCCAAAATAAGAGAATGACAAAAATAAAAAAAAAGTGTATGATGTACATTACCATGTAAACTATCAACGAAAATTGGTTTGAATGATATCTAGTAAGTAGTTTTATTTTAATACGTCATAAATTGACTATTGTTAAAACACTGATTAAAGTAACAACAAACTACAAATAACTTATTTATTATATTACTTGCTGCTACGGAAGCCTTCATGGGCGAGTCCGACTCGCACTTGACCACTTTTATTTTTTTCAAATGCGCGCAGAATTGCATCCGAATAACTAACTTTGACAGAAAAAGTTGAAGGAGCTTTTTAAAATAATATTTTTTTAAATGCTTTTATTTATTGAATGTGTGTGCCCGGAACGGTTCATCAGAATGTGAATTTAGTTATTGTTTACCTTTTGTACGTGTAGAGTCATCGCGAAGGGCGGGCTGCGAGCGCCGACGTAAGGCGGGCGGCGCGTTTGGAGCGAGTGCCTCACTGCCGCGCGGGCCGCCCGCTCTTGCCGTCCTCCCTATGCCGTACACCTACCCTTCCGAGCAAGGCACACGACCAACACAAGCAGCCACTCCACGGAACTCGCTCCTCAAACCGAATCTTGCTTATTCGCGTTAAAAAAAATACACTAAAAGGTTCTACTCAACCCGTATACGCGATGTATAATTTAAATTGGAATGTCTTATGTCGATTTTAAAATACTACGTTTTTAACCCCCGACCAAAAAAGGGGTGTTATAAGTTTGACGTCGATGTCTGTCTGTCTGCCTGTGTGTGTCTGTCTGTGGCACCGTAGAGCTCAAACGGATGGGCCGATTTCAATGCGGTTTTTTTATTTGAAGGTATATATGTGCGGATGTTCTTGGCTATGTTTGGTTTATATCGGTTCAAGATGGCCGCCTCCACAAAATGGCGGACAAAATATTTCTCCACAACCTACCCCAATATGGGTATCAAATGAAAGGGCTTGACTAGTAGAATACTATACACCATAACAAATTTCAAATACAAGATGGCCGCCACCACAAAATGGCGAATTATATTATTTTTTTCACTACTGCCTCAATATGGGTATCAAATGAAAGGGCTTAACTAGTAGAATACTTTGAACTATAACAAATATCAAATCCAAAATGGCCGCTACCACAAAATGGCGAAATACATTTCTTTTTTCACAACTCCCTTAATATCAAATGAAAGGGCTTGACTAGTAGAATGTTGTACAGATAACAAATCTGAGGTAAGCAGTCGGGGGTAAATCAACATTTTTAATTTTGTTCTTGTCTTAAATTGCCAGAGAGTTGTGGTAAGAAGTTTTTGCAGAGTCCGCCTGGGGAAGTACATTTTTGGCAGCTATGTAATGATTTGGAGTCTTCATGTTCCAATAGCTGCGTGTTGCTGTGCTGTTATGTGGCAGGCATGTTGCTTACCATCAGGCACATGTTCATCTCTTCTCGTCACTCTTTACTTAAAAAAAAACCTATTCTACCGTAAAGCAGCAATGTGCAAACATTACTGTGTTCCGGTTGAAGGGCAATGTTTCCAGTGAGATTGCAGGCCATAGTAATAAAACATCTTATATCTCTGGGTGACGAGCGCAGTGCAGTGCTAGGTAATGATTTGGACTTTTCATATTCCAATAGATATGCTATAGGGCAGACATATTGCTTACCATCGGGCACATGTCCTGATCATTTCAGAAGATCATTCTGTTTCGTGTGGGCAAACTGTAGGAATATAAAAGGAACGGATCATACTCGTCATCGTGAACAACATTTAGTGTAGGGCCAATCTGTGATCACGAAACCAAACAGCTCTCTGTCTCCCTACAAAAGATTTTTTGAAGTTCGGTAAAATATAATATACACTTGTTGTTTTACATCTCGCATAGAAAATCTTCTAGCGACTTCAGAATTGCTGGCAGTCTTGACGTCGAGAGATTGTATCGTAAAGTTATCATCCACTAGGTACTCAGCTATACAAAACATCAAATTGTCTTCGCGTTAGAAATGTATTATATTATGACTAAAATAGTATTATAGCTATGATTGTAGACAATTTGTTTTGTAAACATAAAAGCATCAAATGGTAATTTTACCAGACATTCAAAACTGCTGTATATGCTAAACCGCTTTGACTGCAAATTAATATCAATAACACTATATTTACGAATACGAGTATGTTATGGTTTAATCATGCAGATTAATTATTAGTTCGGTATGTTTTAGCCATTTGTATTTCTAAATAGAATGTTTGTTTTGCTTTAATTATTGTACGCTTGCAAAGCGCGCAACTGTTGTAACTACTGGAAATATTATAACCTACCAAAGATAACGAACCCAGGCTATTACATGATCTGTATAACCTACCAACACAGATTTCTAAAACAAAAGGCAGATGGAACGTGCGGAACACAGATCCTTAGGTCCGGAAAGCAAATATCAAACTCCAAAGCAAATACAAACTCCAGTCAGTACGAAACTGACTTCCGTCTCGTACGGGAGTCCCGTGTGATTTTATGTTTTGTTTAAGGTTATGCCGTCTTGTGTCATCAAACATTGCAAACATTGTTTCCAAAAATAAAAAAGGAAATTTCATAGGAAAGTTAGAATATTTTTACTGGTATTTATATAATTTAGACGATTTTATTTCGATTGATGAATAGAAACACAACACCTCAACGAAAATAGGTCAGTGTTGCTATATCAAATTGAAATTATTTTCCCTGAAGTTAAGGTAAAATATAGATTCTAATTTTGTTTTGAAGTACTCGTAGATCAAATTATTGATGAACATTGTATAATTCAATTTTAAGCCCTATTTTTATAATCGTTATTTTTTTTATTTAATGTGAATCGATGCCAAGAACAAATCCTCGCCGTTACTAGGGTTAATAAAAATACTAATAGTGTTGATGAAAACTATAGTTATGAAACGAATAGATAAAAATAAATCCTCGCCGTTATAAAACGTCTCGTCTATGACCTGTGGATTCTAACTTGATCTGTGCAGTGCTGTTAGCATATATATATTTTCAATAATACGAACATATTTCTTTCTTACTCCTTGTTGAATTAGAGCCTCCCAGAGCAGATTGTGTATGATTGAGTCGAAAGCTTTATTGTAGTCGACAAATGCAATGTATAGGTCTTTCCCATACTCTTGAGATTTTTCTATTAACTGTTTTAATACATGCATGTGATCAATAGTTGAAACCTCTGCTCTAAAACCAGCTTGTTCAATGGGCTGTTCTTCATCTATAGTCCATGATATTCTATTTAGGATCAACTTTGAAAAAAAATTGAAAATGTTTGACATGAGGCTAATAGGTCTATAATTTTCAATTACGTTTCTGTCTCCTTTTTTGTGGAGCAAGTTATTAACAAGAAATCCTTGCATTATATATTATCGGTGTAATAATAAATTATTTTAAAATAATGTTTTATGCGTTTATTATACGTGAAAATTTCCAAAGCTTAAGACAACAATAGTGGGACTTTTTTCTTAAGACTGGGAACATTACACGCACACCAACGTGAATAATTTGACAACGTCGGTGAGAGCTGTCACGCATACATAACTAATGACTGGCCTCACAGTGTCGTTCACGAAGGTTTCATCTGTTTAGAAATCTGTGCCTACCAACTAGTTTGCACACAGTTCAACAATAAATTATTAATATAATTAAAAAATTCTGATTCTTACAATTTTCCATATTCATTTGGATTAGACGATTCCAGAAAGATATCAAAAACCTGTCAAAACTAGGTCTCACTGTTGCCAACAGAATGAAACACTAGTAAGCCCGGTGGCGTTAGCATCATTTCGTTGGAGAAATTTGATAAAATCATACGTCAATGTCGATTTGAAAAAGGTTTTGATCCATTACGTCAAACTCATATTTTTAATTTTGAAAACACTCTATTGAGTTCCTTTAATGGTATAATAATGTAATCATCATCAATGGTATATAATGTTGTCATTCATTTCGTTAATGACATGTAACGTTAGGAGTATATGCCTTTATTAGTAATGATATACAGTGGACCCCCGATAATCCGGCCCCTGTCTAATCCGGCGCCCCCTGTAATCCGACATGACAGAATTATGTTTGACAATCTTTGCTAATATAGATCACGCAAGTTTGAACAGGTCACAACTCGTACGCGCCACCGCTATTGTGCTCGACGCGTATGCATTGTTTTACTTAGTTTGAATTTGACTACTAGTGATAGCGGTACGGCCTAGCGTACGTTCATTGTTTACTACATATTTATTCATTGTGTATTAGGTATATGTAGTAAGTACCTAGTAATGTCGTCACAAACCCAGAAGCGAAAGCACAAAACGTTGACAATTAAAGAAAAATGTGATATTTTAGATCGCTTAAATCGCAATGAAACTTTCAGTAGTTTAGCAAGTGAATACGGCGTAGGCCGATCTACAATTTATGACATTAAAAAAAAACACGAGAAGATTAAGAAGTTCGTGTCAACTACTGACTGCGGGCCAGGCAAGAGACAGACACTCAAGAAAGCTGAACATCCAGAAGTGGAAGAAGCTTTGTACATGTGGTTTCTTCAGGAAAGAAACAGGCATGCACCAATTTCGGGACCCATGTTGGCGATGAAAGCTAAGTTTTTTTATAAGGAAATAACAAACAAAGATGATTTTGTGGCCAGCAAAGGATGGCTAGAACGTTTTAAAAGTCGTCATGGCATACGTTTAATGACTATTACAGGAGAGAAACTTTCTAACGATGCCACCTGCATAGAGCCCTTTAAATTAAGATTTTTGCAAAAGGTGAACGATTTAAATCTTGACCCGTCACAGGTGTATAATGCAGACGAATCAGGGCTTTTTTGGCGTGTGATGCCTAACAAAACTTTCGTTTCTTGTAACGAAAAAGACGTACCTGGACGAAAAGTGAGTAAAGAGCGTGTAACCATACTACCATGTGCTAATGCTGCAGGTACACACGCGCTTAAGATGGTGGTCATTGGGAAATCTAATAAACCAAGGGCATTCAAAAACATTGATTTACCTGTACACTATTACGGACAAAAAAGTGCATGGATGACAAAAGACCTTTTCAAAAAGTGGTTTGATGAATGCTTCGTATTTGAAGTTAGAAAATGGTTAAAAGATCATAATTTTCCTCAAAAAGCGTTGTTGCTTCTTGATAACGCTCCCGGTCATCCGTCTGAAGAAGAACTGACAACTGAGGATAAATGCATCACTGCGATGTTTCTTCCGCCAAATTGCACTGCACTGATTCAACCAATGGACCAGAACATCATTCAGTTTGTTAAGCAAGACTATAAAAAAAACCTACTTTTGAGAGCCGTATCAAAAGACCAACCAATAGAAAAAACTTTAAAAGAATTTAATATAAAAGACTTGGTTTTTGCTCTTAGTCAGTCGTGGAGTGCGTTACCGTCATCAACTATTAAATCGTCTTGGAAAAAGTTATGGCCAGATATAATCACCACTCCTCGCAACGATCCACAAATCAGTGTAACTTCGGAAGTTATAGAACAAGTCTCTACTGAAACACAGATAAGTCCGGAATATTTGGAAGTCTGGTGCCGTGGAATGGATAAAGAAGAAAATGTTTTTCTTGAAATGTCTGACGAAGATATTATAAAAGAGGTTTCTAATAATACAACAAACGATCAGGAAGATAACGACGACGTGATTGCAACTGCTCCACAAGTCACAGATCAAGACGCAGTTAACGCGTTTGAGCTAGGTTTACAATGGGCTGAAGAGAATGGTACATCCTACAACGAACTTTTACTTTTGAGAAGACTGAGGGACAAAGCTCTGATTTCGCGTTATAACAACCTTAAACAAAAAAAAATTGATGAATATTTCAAAGCTTCATAATTTGATATAGTATACATGATTTTGATTAATAATTCTAGATTATTTTGGCAGAGATGTATGTGCATTTATGCTTAATTTTATAATAAAACGTAAGTTCTCAATTGTTATTTAATTTACTAAATTCGACTTACATAAATTAAGTCTGATTTGTACTTCAAAGTACATACATATGTACGTATAGACTCTCGTCGTTAGATATGTAATTTGTCGGATTACAAGGTACTCTTTCGTAAAAAAATCCGGACTATAGGGGTCTTAGGCAGTGCTCTATAATCCGACAAATTCGATAGTCCGACACTGCCCTGCATAATGTTTGCCGGATTACCGGGGGTCCACTGTATTTCTGCATTTTTAGGCGTGTTAGTGATTTCCTATCGCGTCAGGGCTGGCAACACCGCGACTGGCCCAGCAGCATCCGCGCCTCTCGACTTACGCTCCAGCGCTCAAACCATAGTATTCCTAAACCACTACTAATTAAAATTTAAGCTGCTTGTCAATCCAACTCTTATTAAAAACTTGAGCTACTTATTTCTGGTATAGGTAATACTCAAACTCAAAGCGACGTCCTAACCATCGTGTCATGATTAGTCTAAACTGAAACTGCGAAAGACAAGCCGTCTATCATTGAAAAAGCACTTTCTTTACAGGAGGATAATGAAGCCCGTTATTTTCAAAATCTCTTTAGGATCAAGGTTGAAGAATACGGGGTCGATCACGGGGCCACCTTAACTATATATGTAAGACTTGCCTCTAGCATATATATAGGTATTTTATAGCTATTATACATTGCAAATGATTTAATTTTTTATTCACAAAAGTAGATAGATAGATAGATAGATAAACTCTTTATTGCACTTAAATTATTAAGAAAAATAACAATAACACAGAACAAAAAAAAAGTAGGTACGTTTAGGAGTCGGTATTTTTGATTTCGCCAAATGAAGAAAAAATAAATAAATCTATGTATTCAAATAAAAATGAAGCGCCGAGATGTATCGTGTGAGAATGTGTAGTCTTAATTGTCAGGACAAGGTTCATAGAAAAGAAAATATCAAGAAATCTACTGTTTTAAATCTAATAATGCGAAAAGTTATTGAGTGCACTCACACAGAAGAGTGGAGACTGAGAGCAACATTACAATGATAAAACACTAACAGACAGACATTCCGCCTGCAGTTTCAGCCTGCAGTTGAACGGGTAAATTGCTGTAAGAAAAATAATATGATGAGACGAAGTTCGCTGGGTCAGCCAGTGTTTAATATTTTCTATTCCTTTGTTTTACACAACGCATATATTTGCTCGAGTCATTGTATTGTACTCTGCATTCGGTCTACTGTTCCAGATTAAAAATGTCGTTCTGTTTGTCTAACGATCTCTGTCACGACCATACAAGTGCTATTGCTGCACAAATACATACAAACCACGATAATAGAAACGAGAATGGAACAATTAACTAAAATTGTAGTGATCGTCCTCTTGCTTCGTACGCGTGACAGCAGGTAGGGATGGCGGTAGCTTCAATGCAAACCGCAACTCAATTTCTGACGCTGACAGGTGTTTAATGAGACCTACGGCAGGAGATTCGCTCGCGGTGGTCAACGTCTACAACGAGCGATTCACTATTATGAGGTTGTAGGTTCCCCCCTGGACTTATGAGTAGTTTTCCCGGTGTAGATTTACATATCTGTCATCCCCGTTGGCCTTAACTATGAAGAAAATATCGCGAGGAAACTCGCTCAACAACGAAACAAGCTCGTATTATAGGAACCAATTAGTTGATACGTTACATTTTCTGGATTCAAACTTACGACACACAGGAACATCTAGGTACAGACCAAAATTCTGTGTTCATTCAAACAAATGTCCTTCGTAAGAATCGAACCTACGACATACGACTTAGCGCCGACTCCAGATAAGACCTCTTGTAAATTATGTTTTTTCATGATCTTTAGTTATTATTTTTAGCATATAGGTACTACATGATGAAAATTGATTCTAAACGATGTCTGATTATTATTATCACATTAGAATCAAAATAACATAAAACAAGCATTATTAAAATGCAATTTACTGCATGACCAACACGGTCATTAGCAGTGCTGAGGTACTCGTACATACACTTAGACACTTACATTCAATTGTATCATATAATAGGAACCCCATAAAAAACAACTATACTTGTAAAAAAAACAAGTCTCGCAAATCAGTTGTTCTACCGTAAAAAGTTGTGTGATCCATGTAACCAAGTCGATTATGAATTTATTCAGTCCCTACTATAAGGGGGCTTCAGCCTAAAATCGGTACGTAATTATCTAACCTAATAACATTTTATAGTAACCACAGCAATATCTAAATTGTTTTAACGTTTTAAATAAATAAATTGACTTGAACTGAAACCAAATAGCTATTGTGGTTACTTAAAATTGCAAAAAAACTTTCAACACAAAAAAATTACTCGTTAATTATTTATAGCTAATACCTAGATCCTCCAGTTGAACAGTGCGACTGTGGTGTAATCTCTCAAACTATGGATCACCTTCTCATGTGGTCACTGTGCCCCAATACCTGTACATTGGGCGACCTGTGCGAGGCCAACCCCGTTGCGGTTTCTGTTATTGTTATGCCAAACATTAGTCAGAAACTGTTTAAAAAAAATAAATGTAAAAACAAAAGTCAAAATTTTAAAATTTAATAAAATCTTTAAAAAAAAGTTTATAGATGTAGCTAGCCCACAATTGAATCGCTGACACGACAAGAAGAAGAAGAAGCTAATACCCGACCCCGAACAGTTCCCGGTGTCTAGCACTGGACAGAACGGCATGGCAAAAAATGGAGGAGGCCTTCATCCATAATTGGGTACCTAGGAAAGAAGTTATGTAAATAAGGATTTATAAATATAAGATGATCTGTAATATTCCAAGGCAAATGAAGGTTTTTTTCTTAATTATATCAGCAGCCAACTACTAAAAAAACCATGATGATGTTACCTCTTACCCGAGAGCAGTCGCGGTACCACTAAGGCTTCTCCCAATTAAAAACTTCATCCGATTTCGCTGGAAATGTTGTTTGTTAAAACGGAAACATTCTTTAAAGTTCCCAGAAACTAGAAGTCTTCGCAGTCGATCAAATAATAAAAACGAGGTTTTCTCGTGTTGGATTCATACTTGAAGCTAAGTAAGCTAAGCTAAGCTCAGTAAACTTATCCGAACTAGTCTCGGTAGTCTTGTTATACAACTGTTTTCTTCAGATATTCTTCTGAGGCACTCAACTTACTTTTATATCTCATTGCTTTACGAGCAAATCTTTTTTCTATAAATTTATATACTAGCAAGACCCTGCGATTTCATTTGCGTAGTTCCCGTTTCCGTAATTTTCGTGTAATAAAAAGTAGCCTATAAATATAGATATATTATTATATTAATATAGTATTAATATATTCAACCGCCGCCGTCGCCGCGGCTGAAAATCGCTCCATGAGTTCTTAGCCTCTAACTCGAAGTTTATACAGTTACATTTTGGGTGAGCCCCAGGTACCTAGTAATGTTTCTGAGGACTTCAGACGGCACTGGCAACCACCACGCCACTTGGAGCAAAGTTGGAACGAAATTAAGTAACAAGCGACGTGAACACGATAATGTAGCGTAAAGTTGTATGGATCGTTTAAAAACTGTTCCCCAATGTGGAGTAAATTTAAGAATATCCCTATTTCAAAATGCTACTCAGCCCCGAAATATAGTAGATTAATTTGGAGATAGAAGCGACAACAAATATGCAAACTTAATTTAGTTATACCGACGTTGGTGAACGGCTGACGGCTGGCTGCGCTCGCTCGCTTATTCGCAGGTAATTTATTCCTGCCAGCAATCTCGGTGTTTA
>JADLOZ010000363.1:0-25000 GCA_017562165.1 Ectropis grisescens
TCCAAAGACACGAACGAAGAGGTTTGACTCTACATTTGTGTTAAGAACGTCTAGGCTGTGAAATGCGCTGCCTGGGTGGGTTTTCCCCGACGGTTACAATCTTCTAGTCTAGGTCTTCTAGGCCGTCTAGTTTTCTTTATTTAAGTGGATTAAATATATCAATATAATCAAATATCATTAAAGTTTTGCCACCACATACAAGAGAGTCAGTGTTTTTGGTCCGAATTAACTATCCAATGGGCGCAAAATTTACCATTTTGGATGACACCCTAGCTATGTAATTTTTTTTACAAATATTGGTGAAACTTTGGACCATAAAACTACCAACAATTTTCCCATCATTGTAACTTTATCTCTATCCTAGCAACACTCCAGGACAGGATCCCTCTGAACATCTGACACTCCGATTCGATTGTGACAAACGTGTTTGAGATCGTGAGACCATCCCAGCGCATGCACTTCAGTTCACAGACAATAAATATGTAATAAATACTTACCGCCGTATTAGAAACTATCCATTTTGTCTCTTATAATTCGTTTGACGTCACAAAAATCGGAAACTTCTAAACATTCAACAAACAACAACATTCTAAAAATATATGGTAAGAGAGTATCTCTCTTCTTAGTCTGTGGTGAAAGCCTAGCGAAAATGCGTGGAATACGGTGGTTGTACTTGGCACGAGTAAATTGACTGCAGACAAGGGTTAAAGCCTTCAGACATTTTAAAGAAAGAGGGAAGTACAGATATTCCCAGCGTTGGTAGCAAATTTTGAGGCAACCTGAAAACTTATCACAGCTCTCTCCTACACGAAGGTGAAGACATCGCTATTGAGTAGCGGGGCAAACTCAATCCATTCATTTTTATGCATTTTATTTATTCAGTAGATATGTTTCAGGCAATGTGCAACTTTTATATTATATTATAGTTTATTGTTGATTTGAAAAAAACCAGACGATATGGTCGGGATTTAACATTGATAGGCGTGTGCAAAAATATTTAGCAAAAAATGTATTTGAGCTAATATAAAATTTTTATTGGGTGCTACTCGTATTTATAAATTAAAAATAGGGAATCTCAAAAAAAACAGATAATGTTGGTGGGATTTGATACCTGCCAGGTGATCTAAATTGAGGTATTCATTTTGCCCCGCAACTCACCAGCTAGGTCTAAACCATGCGCGGTCCGAGGGGGGGTCACGGGGGACATGACCCCCCCCAAAATCGTATACGTCGAACAAAAAATCTAAGAAAATTAAAAATATCTAATAGTACATAGACTATTTTTTAACGCGGGAAAACAACTAGAACGGGAACTACGAGGGTAAAACCTTGGGGGACTACTAGTAAAGTATTTTTTTGCTCGATTTATTGTATGTCTACTTGTGACCCCCCCCAAAACCTGAGGCTGCGTACTGGTGACCCCCTCCAAAATTCGAGGCTGGGACCGCGCCTGGTCTAAACCTCCGTGTTAGTGGATATGGAATATGGTCCCAATAACCATACAATAACAAACCTAACTGTCAATCAAAAATCCAATGTCTTATACGTTGTCAAACAATTTTCATCTAAATACGAGTAAGCAATACAAAATCGAATCAACCGATCAACGGGAACCAAATAATAATCTACTTTTCTACCCAACAGCCACGGCGTTTACCCCAAATTCGGACGTTGCCAGCTACCATTGACCACCAAATTTCCGGTAACTGCAGCTGCATCAAAACAAAACCATCATTTGCATCCATTCACCTATATCAAATCAATGCATCCCTTCTTCAATGGACTTTCGAAATTAATGATGCATTGAGTATAGCTACTGGAATGACTATAAGACAAATGGAATGGTCTCTTTAGATTTGAGTTCAAAATCATCATTTGTTTTTTGTTCCAACTATGATTTCAAATTGTAAAGCCGATGTAGATTTTTTTTTATTGTAGTTTTTCTTACTTTACTTGAATCACCTGAAGAGTGTCGATGCGGTCTACGATAGAGCTTGCATACCTAATTTTGTGCTTTTATGTTGGTACATTAGGGCTCTTCAGAGTTTAACAAAATTAAAACATATTAAGCTCTTGATAAAATTACTGGAAGGGAAGTGATATAATACATAATATATGTACTTAAAATAATGAAAAAACTCATCCATCAAAAAAGAAGAAAAAATAGAAAGAAGTAACAAGTTGTCTTTTCACAGATACTTTTAAACTTTTTTTATTTCCACTTAACATATTTAAAGACTTTACAGCCATCAATAATGTAATTTGCCTTAACACCTATATGTCCTATATCCTATACGGCGTCGAGCGAAGTGCAGTGCTAGGTAATGATTTGGACTCTTCATGTACCAATAGCTGTGTGTCACTGTGATGTATAAGGCATGTTGCTTTGCATCAGGCACATGCCCTGCTCGTCTCGGCACTCTATACTATTAAAAAATAATTCTACGACAAAAAAATCGAGTGCTGCATGAAAATATTTGGAGTTAACAGAAATTAAATTTATATTGCAAAATTTAACTTCCCGTTATTATTTGTAGGAAATGAACATGATTTTGAAGTAACTTTGCGATCGATTCCCGATAACTTAGAGTCACTATTACCGAATCTGTGGCTAGATTATTGTTTTATCAGGGCATTGGCCCCGTCACACGTGGACAAACACGTGTGATTGCGTCTTTGTCCGAAATCATTGTCCGATTACTCCTTTCTTGAGTTCCGATGCTTAGAATTTAGGAAGGAGGGAACCTCGAACCGGGACTACAAGTGCTATGGAGTCGACATGCTCAATATTTCAACACAATAATTTTTCTCTGATTCATAGTCTTGATCATTCTTATTAATAACGTGATATTGAATATGATGGAGTGAGTCTTGATATTTTGAAGCTGTTTCATATACCACGCTCAAGGGAAAACGGACGAAAGCCGAATCCTGTAACTTAGCGAACCTATACTATAGCGAACAACGCTATAGTAATATCGCGTAGTGCAGCGAGCAACGAAGACAGTTTACAACAACAAAAATGAAATTTTCAAGTCGAAATCAGTGATAGCAATGATTTAATTGCTTAAAATCTGAATTTATGCCTTGTGCCACAAACTCCATTAACACATCCTACTCGCCGCAATTGTCATTATAATACGAGACGACGTATAGAAATATACCTTGTATAACTGTACGTTTCAGTAGGTATCATATCATCGAATTGTGTATTGTTAGGGGTGTGTTATAAATTTTAAGTTGACTTTTTTTTTCTGGGCAGAGCCTTTATTAACAAAACTAAAATACAATGAGCACTACACTACACTACAAGCCTACCTAACTAACTACTTACACTAAGCACACCTGAATTATCTATAGACCACTATAGTTCTACAGATAATCAAGATGTTCAAGCCCACTACCAATCGGAAGCGTACGAAACATGCTAGCGGCATTACCACACTGAATGGCAATGCTTATGCGTTGGGCCAAATAACCGCCAGCATTTTAGTCACGCGTCGCGTCAACCAAGCGCTCAGATAGGCTTTTGAAGATGAGGTGAGCTCCCGGCCCACACGGGCCCAATGTCAACCCCAAAGGGCTCAAATATGTAACCACTGCCGAGGGTTGCATATTTGCGCCGTTTGAGTCGCTCAGCTGAATTAGCCGCTGCACCGGCCCTACTATGTGCCTCTGGAAGATGTGATGGCTAAGTTGACTCTTGTTTTAGTGGGATAAAAAAATATCCATGTTTACTTTCAATTATAAAAAATTAAATATATACTGCCCAAATTAAGTATTTTAAATTTTTTAAGTAACGCTCTGCCACACAATTTAGATAAGAACTATCTCGATCATGTTAGCTTTCAACCAATTAAAATATCCCAAAATCTACATATTTCCCAGGAGTTTTGATGTCACAAAAATATACAAATACACAAACGCGCCCAATTTACAACACCGTTATACTACTCTTATTTTACTTTTGAAGTTTATCTCACCTACTCCACGACATTCTTATCCGATCCAAGTATTAACCCTAAAAGTTACACTTGTTAAACCGAGCCCAACCCTCGCTCACTCAGCTGTGACAGAGCTGCGTTCTTTTCAATACATTTGAATAAGAACATTACGTTTCTCAGGTCCTTTGTGAGGATCAGAGTGCACAAAAGACTTGGGCTTCGGAGGGAATATAACAAGGGAGGTTCACATCCATTCTCACGGATGATCTTAGGTTAAGGAACTTTAGCATTTATATTTCCTTTCTGATTAGTGATTTAAAATTCAAACCGACAACCTAGGTAATTGAACTAATTTCTAACCCAATCTTGCTAACAGTCAAAACTTAATCAATAAAAATATGATGATTGGTAATTTATGATGACGATGCTACAAACACAGATAATAAATGTCTATATTCACAACTAGCACACAAATACACCTCCACATAAATAGGTACACATACACACACAGACAATCAGATACATAGACATACACAGCACATACACAGAAAATTAAATACACCAACACTAATATACAGATACACAAATAACATATACTTTGCTGTTATAGTGTCGTTTTCTGCGAACATAAATAAATACTTATTGATGGTCAGTTCACCCACAACACTATCTGACCCCAAACTAAGCAAAGCTTATATTATTGCGGCCAGATAGCTGACATAATACTTATATAGTTCTAAATACAAACTTATTATACACAGAAACACCCAGACACAGTACAAATATTTGAATTCATCACACAAATATTTGTACTGGGTTGGAATCGAACCCACGACCTTTGGCATCGCAGGCAGAGTTACCCACTAAGCCACAAGGACAGTCGCATGTCATATTTCTCTATATTACCTAGAATTTCAAGTGTAAATATCTAAACGATTCATTTTTATTCAGAAACCACAACAACAGAAGGTCAATTGCATTTACTTGGCACTCGTCCCGTACGATAATTTTCATATAAATTTAATTTAATGTGACATCTCGCCGACATTTACCTTATTATCATATCATGAAACTATGCATTGTTATGTCACGCTTCCGCTTATGCAGCGATGCAATGCTATTGCATGTGTAATAAATAAAGAATCTTAAAAGTATGTAGCCGAAGTAGGTAGATCCCACTAATATCAAAAACGGGAAATGTTGAATAATGTTTTTTGTTACTCTTTCATGCAAAAAACTACGGAAGGAATTTAGATAACACTTAGTACATAAATAGATAATATTCTGGAAAACACATAAGTATGCTATTTTTGATCCCAGAAAAATAACAGGATCGGGTACTATGTGGGTGAAACCGTGGGACACTGCTAGTATGTAAAATTAATCCTATAAGTATGTGGTCGAGGCATTCAGATTAGAAATAAAACGGATAGTGAATTAGCCGGATGCCAGATACCGGAAAATCGGCATGCTACGAGGCTGGACCGCCGCATATCCGGCTACCGGAACTGTTTCGAACTACTCGGGGGCGTTCGAGTGTCATCGCGCGTGTCAGTTTGTGTTTGTTTCTCAGTTCGTTCGATTATACCATTGTTTTTTCACTTATCGTCGTGGTTTTTAAATGTAATTATTAAAAAAACGATCGCCAATTTGTAAATATTATGTTGATGCGTACTTGTTGTCGTTACTATTTAAAACAGTGACGATAACAAGTACATAAGTACACAAGCATTTTTGTTGTGTCAAGTTGTAGTGCCAATTTTGACCTTCAATCTTCAAACCCTGGTGAAGGAATCCTGCTATCTTCCACAACCGTAACAAGTACAGCTTTCGCGTTTGAATAACATACATATTTGTTAAAAACATCAGATATCGAGTAAATGTACCTGTGCGACGCGGCTTTACCTAGGAGGACTTAAAAAGCGAAATAAACCCAAATTTGATACGCGAACGGAGTCGCGGACAAATACTAGTAATCAATAAAAATATTTCAGACCAGCGATTATAAAGATACACACACGTTGTTCATAATTTATTGTGGCATGATTTGCCTTTTGAATTTTTTTGTGTTTTACTGTCTGGAATCCGGCTGGGTACTGAATTACTATCCAGTTTCGGACCGGATAGTGAAAACAAGGCCGGATCGGCTGGATACCGGATAGTTACCGGATATCCGTTTCATCTCTAATTTTGATCCTACTAATATTATAAGTGCGAAAGTATGTGAGTATTTTTTATGGATGTTTGTTTTCTTTCACGCTAAAACTACTAAAGGGATCTGGATGAAATATGATACAATAGATAGATCAGTCTGGAATAGCAAAATAAAGGAACAAGAATTCCGTGGATAAAACCGCGGGACGGTGCTGGTACAAGATAAAGTTACATTAAAAACATAAAACAAATTGACTTATAAACACGCGTACAGTCCGCGAGGTATAAGCTGAGCTTTGCATTAGTGTGAGTGATCACCAAAAGTACAGTCAGACAACAAACTCTTAAAAATTAATATCATTATATTTTAGGTAGGTACTTAAGGCATAACATAAGTCGGAGAAGTATTCGGATTTTGATGAAGTGTGAGTGGTGTCAATATATGTTTCATCGGTATAAACGATAGGCCTGCCCTGAATACGGTATTCGGAAATTTTAAGTAAATAAGTTATACGTAGGTGACGGATCTCATGCTTTTCCATTAAAATTTTTCTGTTATTCTCTGTCCTTGACCATTTGAATCCTAAAAGAGATACTTCTTTTCGCAATGACCATATTGATCCTGGATAGTTAATGTCAGCCTTTAATTTTTCATGACTTCTTTTCATTGTTGGCACCTCTTTGTCAGTGATGTGAAAATTATGAATTGTTCTACGGATTACTGCTTTATCAAAATCATCAATGATTATTTTATTTTTTTGCAACTGGTCTTTTTCGGAGATTTGAATTTGGTTCCATCTTTCAAAACACGTTTACCTTCCAATAAGACTCTTTTAACAGTTGACAGTGGAATTCCTGTCGATGTCGATACCAATTGGGCTGATGTAGTCACACTTGACATGTCTTTATCGTTCATGTCTTTAAAATAGCTATTTAAATTACACAAAATTTCTTTTACTTGACTATTTAATGGTTTCCGTATTTTGCGCTTATTTGTGTTGGCATCCATTTTACTAACACTTATATCAAACAAAAACAAAATAATATTAAACACGTCACGCTGCAGTCTGTACAAGAGGTGAAGTGCGGCAGGAGCGCGGCGAGACAGAATGGCGCCGCGCCTCAGGCCGGTTACCCAAAATCAGTTTAAACCGGTTTTTACCGGGCGAAAATGGCGCCGCGCCTAAGGCCGGTTGTCACACCTACACTATCCATGTACACTCACACAAATGCAAAGCTCAGCTTATACCTCGCGGACTGTAAGTTTCTATAACGTGATGTTTTTATAAACAATAGCTTTTCAATTATTTATATTATACAATGTAGTAGTCTTAAGACTCTTTGTGTAGTCCGCTATGGAAAGTACATACCACACTTGTGCCAATCATTCCATGCTCAAGGCTTCCATCAAATCCTGCTTCCTACTTATATTAGAAATGTCTATGTCTGGATCTTTAGATGTTTGTTGCTCAATCACGCCGTAATGCATAAATGGATCGAACTGAAATTTGATAAGATGAGATGAAATGAAATGAATGGAAATTGCCATGACTGTTCGCGAAGTTTCACAACAAAAATAGGGTGGTGTGTTGGTAGCTGACCTACTCGCTACATGCGAGTAAATTTAATTTAAAATAAAAGTGGTCAAGTGCGAGTCGGGCTCGCTCATTCCGTAGCAACAAGTAACATAATATAAAAGTTCTTGTAGTTCGTAGTTACTTTAATCAGTGTTTTAACAATAGTGAATTTATAACGTATCAAAATAAATTCTACTTAATTCACATAATAATATATAGAAGTTCTTGTAGTTCGTTGTTACTTTAATCAGTATTTTAATAATAGTGAATTTATGACGTATTAAAATTAAAACTACCTACTAGATCTCATTGAAACCAATTTTCGTTGAAAGTTTACATGGTAATAATGTACATCATACATTTTTTTAGGTTTGTCATTCATTCATCTTTAGAAGTTACAACGGGCACATTTTACAACTTTTGAAGAGTCTCTTGCGCAAACTATTCACTTTAGAAATTTATTTTCTAAGAAACCGCAACATCATTTTTGAAGACCTATCCATAGATAACCCACACGTATTTATTTGGATTTTTTTTTTGAGTTTCAGTTCTAAATATGGGGCACCCCTTAAATTTATAGTTTTTTTTCTATTTTTTTGTATGAAAATCTTAATGCTGTTTACAGAATACATCTACTTACCGAGTTTCAATAGTATAGTTCTTATAGTTTCGGAGAAAAGTGGCTGTTCCAGTTCCAGAGAAATTACAGGGCGTATAGATATGACATCTTAGATCTCTGCGTGACGAGCGCAGTGCAGTGCTAGGTAATGATCTGGACTCTTCATGTTCCAATAGCTGTGTGTCGTTGTGCTGTTATGTGGCAGGCATGTTGCTTACCGTCAGGCACATGTTCTACTCATCTTGTCACACTTTATATAAAAAAGTGAAGATAGACAATGCAATTAAATCCTATTCTTACTTTTTTTGTCCATCTCTTCACTCACCATGCCCATCCAAACGTCAGTGCAGTGACATTAAACATATGTGTGCAACTATATGATTAGGAAATCATATACGAGTAGTAAATCATTTGGTCGCGCTTGGAAACTCCAGCCTTCAAGGTACAAGTAAAGTTCGTTAAAATCACGGACCATTTCAAAAACGGCCGCTGCCCAACCAATGTCCTTAGATCCCTTCGTCCTTTCGCCAACCATCGTCGGCCAAGTTCCAACCTTCACCTGGAGCGGGCATAGGAAACCGTCATTGAACGTTTCAGGATGTGGGGCAATGTAGTTGTTGTATGGCAGGTGGCATGGTAGGGGTCCTAATGGGATACATCCTCCCGCAATCACGACAGGAGTCTATGACGCGTGAACTGATTTGCTGGGGTACATAGGGGGACATTCTGAACTGAGATCTAATTTTTTAAAAGGTACTCTTTTGTACCGAATTTTTATAGGTTCCAAGATTTATGATTTTCGATTTAATTCTTATGGAACGATGCTTACTTCGAAATAACGCTGGTGTAGAGTAACGGTACTCGGTATGTTTTTACTTGATAGATTTTGACTGACTGTTTGAATTAAGTTTAGCGGATGATTGGCCCCTTAGATCGGTCTGCCTTTTTGGAAAAGGTTTTAAAATAGTTGTCTGATAAACATATGGAGTGCCTATGAGAATTTAAGTCAAGTAAAGTAATTATTTTGGGAGTTTTAAAGCGTATGTATGTTAAGCAAAACGGCCGACGGAAAGTGTCTGGGATTATTAGGGCCTTACTTTTAAGGATATTAGGTACCTATAACATACCTACGTGAAAATCATTTAGTAGACAAAACGTGAAGTAAGTAATGTTTTTATGGACTTTCATTGACCCTTATCTCAAAATTGGTCGTCTAAGCAAGTTAGCGGGTGCAATGCAAACACGTGCCTTTTTAGTACGTACTAACTCGACTTCAACATCGTCCACATTTCGTTAATCAGAAAATACGTGACGTGTGGCGGCCCTAGGATCTTACTCTACAAGGATGTAGTGTTGGCCACTCTTTATATACGAGCCTATCTCCTCAACTTTCGTAGTCACAGACCTCATACAACCTCGAAGAGTAATGAAACAATCAATAATGAAACCAATAGCACAGAAATAAAACTTATTGTTCCCACTCTCAATGAGAGGTTGAAGACCATAACCTATCGCGCTAGCTAAATGCGGGTTGACGGATGTCACATGACCTAGAAAATTTAAGCTGATATTGGGTTCAGAAAATCTAGTAGATTTTCACGTTATTATTTAATTACCTACACCTGTTTAATTCTCTGCAGTGCAAATGGCCATGACATGACATGTGGAAAAACCGATATGTAATCTACGACATGCAACTCATCCCAACCTTCTATTTTATTTTGTGAATCACACGATCTAGTCACTAGACCATCAATCACGGTTTCTTTGCATGCTTAATCTAACTCAAAAAATTCAAGTTCTTCCGACTAGACCAGCCGTAAGTTACGCAGCTGTTTGAACATGAAGAATCCTAATTACTGTCTAGCACTGCACTGCCCTCATCACCCACACTTATAAGATGATTTATGTACTTGCCTTACAATTTCTCCGGCAACATTGCCCTATCAAGGTTGCGTAATATCAGTGCTTGACGATATAGTAGCTGGCAAAAATGTAGCACCTTCCCACACTCTCCAAACAGTTCTACAACTACAAAACAATAGTCTAGACATCACATTTTGACTGATAATCACTTTTGTAGAAGAATTTTAAAATCACCACCTCATTAGCAAACCAGTATAAAAACCTTCAAAAGCAATAATTTTCCGGGCGTGCGCGCACCGACGCACGTACAAGATTGGCACCTGTCAACTCGACACGGAACGTGAGCTCACACAATTGGATGCAATTGCACTTAGGGCAATGCAGTGATTTAAATTGCTATTTATTGCTAAATAGCTATATTGGGAGGAACTCTGTGCAGAGCTCGTCTGCGGAAATTTTAGATTTGCCAGTTATTATTCGATCAAGCCAAGCATATTTTTGCAACGAAGTTCCTTATTGGAGGAACTATGAAGGCTTGGAGGAGATAGGGATTTTGTTGCGAGATCAAAATATTAGACAAATACCGGAAGGAAACCGTGAAAAAAAAATACTTACACTCTATTTATCGGATAACCGTACCATTTCTTTTTAAATTTATTTATTACGTTTAGCAACTCCACAGACTCCGGGGACTGTGACCTTTGTCATTTGTTTTCTTTTTTACGAATTGGGAGAAGAAAATCTGGATTGGGAGAAGAAATCTTGGATTGAGAGAAGAAAAGGAAAATATGGGGATATTGTTTGTAAACTTTCCCGATTTGAACACAGAATCTACGGGGCTTAAACACGAATCATTCAAAATTATGCGTGATTAAGCCCCGTAGGTACTATATAAACCTTAAATATGGGGGAGTAGGAAACATATTCAACCTGATTCTAGTGAGTCTGATTTTTCCAAGCTTCCTCCCAGCCGAGAGCATTTTATCCCTGATGGTCATAATAATAATAAATTAAACAGTCGGTCTTCGGTCTTCATAAATAACAAAATCACCCAATATTATTTATTTTGCAAACTGTGTTGCTTCTATGTCTATTTTGTCCGAAGGAACTTTGGTCCTACCTGGAGGCCCATCCCACCGGATAATCATGACAGAGGGACGTGGTTGGTTCTCGGTGGAGAGATTTGTATGTCCTCAGCCTTCCTGGTGATAATCATGGATCTCATATGCTTGTTTTTTTATTGACCTTTTCCTGACTAAGAGAACACTCGGACATGTATGAGTCTATAGGTGTATTATGAAGGTCTGTCCTCCGTTAGGCACCTTGTAACGCATAAGTCAATGGCCACTCTTTCCATCAAATCTTAGTCGTCGAAGAAGTTTACTATTACTATCTGAGATAAAATTATAGGGAGGAAGCCCTGCCATCTAAACAAGGGTGATCACCCCATGTTCTTTAGTTACCGTTCCTTTGATTTTCCCGCGAAAAACGCAGAATGAAAATTTGCCGTTTCGGCGAATTTTTTTTCGTTAAAATTAGAAAATGTATAATCCAGATTATTTATTGTGTTTAAAATTTCGACCTGATCCGTTGGAATTGAAAGAAATTTCGACGTGATTGAGCAACAAACATCCAAACCTTCGCATTTAAAATATTTGTAGGATTTATAAGCGAGTGGTGATGACTAACGCGTGCATCTGCACTTCATAAAAGCCACTACGGTATTTTTTATCTACTAAGAGAGCGTTAAATAGAGACAAGAACTCGAATATTTTTTACTCCCCCTCCCTGATTCGAGTCTTCAACCCTTCCCGGTAAAATTGATCAGTCCGCGCACGCATCATTGATCAAGGACTAAAGACAGTCGCGTAAAAAAGTGAAACAATTATACTAATATTATTAAAATTAAAAATAACATTATTAAAAGTTGTATGCATTATTAAAGTTGTATGTTTGTTGCTTAATCACGTTGGAACGCCTGAACAAATCGAGATTAAATTTTAAGCATAGTTAGATTATACTCGGAGTGCCTACTTTTGGTACTGCGAACGGAACAGTAACTTCGTAGATAAAACATAATAATAAAGATAATACTAAGAAAACATATTTAAAAACTCATGGACCATTAGTCCATATAAGTCCATCTTTACATATATAAAAATGAGAAATTTATATGAGGTATTAGAAGCGCGCTGGGGTTTCACCCGTATAGTTCCCATTTCAGTAATTTTCCTGCGAAAAAAAGTAGCCTATGTATTATTCCAGACTATGATCTATCTGAGTTCGAAATTGTAGCTCGATCCGACGTGATTGAGCAACAAACATCTCAACTTAAGCATTCATAATATTAGTTGGATCATGGTTGTTCGTGTTCACTACCATTACAATAGTATCATTAAACTTAAGTTCGAGAGATCGTACCGAAAGACTGAGAAAGAGAGTGATTACGAGAAACGAAGAATGAAGAAAATGCTTACGAGGTGTAGTACTCGGAAAGGTAAGGTTATGGAAGGAAGTTAAGTAAGCTTTATGTAAGTGAGTGCGTAAATGTAGTTAGTAGGGCCCTGTACCTTCGGTGTTACATTTTTTACGTGGAACCAATGCATTTACGCTTACCTTTCCGCCTGGGGGAGACGGTCGGGTTATATCGGACTCGACACTACGGACGTAGGTACATGGTATCTTTGATGCTTACGGTCTGAACGCGGAACCGCTCTCGCATTCCTCCCAGAACCCACAACGGCTTGCCCTGCTCCTTGCCTTCCTATGGGTCACACCCCCGTCAGCGGCGCACCTGAATCCAAGATACGCTGTGACCACTTCCGAGGGCCAACCAGTAAGTGAGTTCCAGAAGTTGCCGCGTCTAGACTAGGGACACGAAAAAAGTATCGTGACTTTGTGGTATCGATACTTTTCCTTTCGATACCGATACTTTAGTACTCGATATTTGGTTTCCGATACTCATTGAGTACTTTTTGACTGTTATCCTCTAGATACCCTTGGTTCCCCGCTTTTGTGTTTGTGATTTTATCCTATTTACTACTTTTTTTATATGTTACTAGAATGGTACTCTAAAACCATTTTTAAAATATTCGGGATCTTATCTACGCGTTTGTTGAACCCATGACCCAATTAATGCGGAAATAAATTTTTAACATTCAATTGTCATATCTGAGCGTCGGTGTACTATTGTAGATAACACAAACACACATTTAGATACATTATTTATCTATTAACGTGTTGCTCAATAACTCGTTGTAAAGTAATTATTATTAGTGAGGGTAAAAATGACGGAAGGTTTTAACTTCAACTGTTATTTTAGGGCTTATCTATGTCTTTAATTTATCCTTATGTAAACCTAAAAGAATGATACATTATCCGATGAGAGAATTGACTTAAAAAATATGAAAGATGGCTCTTAACATGACTTGAACATTTTTTTTTGTGTGGCTTTTATGCACAATCCTCATTGCAGGAACGCTGCGAGTGTGATGGACACGACGTAACCCAAAGTAGTGGGGTACCGACTAAGACCTCCACTGGTTTATCCGGTATGGCTTGAGGTTAGAGTCACAAGATCCCTGCCGCACTCGTTCAACGACCCTGACACCACTGGCGCCTTTGCGGATGAACCCCCTCATTTGGTACCAGTGACGTACTGGAAATCAGCGTCGCCGCTTCGGGAGGGCCTATCCCTAGAAAGATTATAATTTGAGTTTTTTGTTTCAAACTTCGGGAGTGTTTTATCAAAATCTGTTCAGCTGTTTCAAAGTTATCAGCTCTTTTGTTGTCTGCTGTAGGAATCCTAGACTTACATAATGGGTGGCCTGTAGCCTTATTTGCAAACATGCATACGTGGGATGTATTGTTATTACTTTTTTACGTAAGTACTCTTTTTAACCGGACTTAAGCCACGCTAGCCGTAGGTACTTCTAAAAAAAGCGTCAACAGACTTGTGTGAGTGAGCGTACACCAGGCACGCACAAAGTCACGAAGCAATTTTACGGTGAATCCTGACCACTAATGCAACCCCGAGAGGATCTGTCAGGACGAATCGATTCTACCGTGTATGTTGGCTCGAAGAAAGAAAACGAATGAGATAATAATGAAGTGTCTGCCAACCTCCCGTGACTTCATCAGCGTAGATTATACAATGTTACTAGTGACCCGTTCCGGCTTCACTCGGGTAATGTTATTCAACCAATATTTTGCAACAATATTGTGAATATAAAATTGAGTTGTAAACAAAAGTATCCAATAAACAGTGTCATAAAAATACTCCTAACAAAGATTTTTTTATAACTTTTATTGGTTTTAACTTCACCGCCATTTCGCCTGATGTTATTCGACGATGCGGTCTACAATGGAGTGTGCTTACATAAAGGAAACCGTTTCACTACGATTGGGTGTTTATATGTATAATAAGTACATATGTATTTACAACTAAGTACATACTCGCAAGTATTATTTCAGCTATCTGGCCGCCATAGTACAAGCTTTGCATATGTTTGGGTCAGATGGTGTATGAATTGTCCACGAAATTTTTTTTACACCAATGTTGTCATCATCATCATCATCACCATGATCAGCCTTAAGGCGTCCACTGCTGAACATAGGCCTCCCTCTAGATTTCCACAACGAACGGTCCTACGCAACCTACAACCAGCAGTTTCCAGCGACATTTGTGAGGTCATCTGTCCATCTACTGGGAGGCCGTCCAACCGATGTTGTAACCGTCGGGAAAACCCCATTCAGTCAACGCATTCCACATCCTAGACGTTCTTATCTCAAAAATAGAGTCTAATATTTCGAATATAATATTAAAAGCGAAAGAAAGGAGTCCAGCAGCACGTGTGTTCTATCTTAATAATATACCTATAAAAATTCAGTGTCATGATATTTATTCTCAGTAAACTCTTCATCAAGTCAACGATATTCACAAAAGATGGCATTGATGTGTAATTGGGTTCAGTTTGAGTGACAGGTTTTTTTAAATTCGATTAATAATCTTTATAAGTATTACAAAATCAAAGCATAGCCGGAACAGCCCATTAGTATAAAATGTATGTTTCTTCTAAGTATATGTATGTATTTAGTTCGAATGCATTTCTGCATTTGATTTGATCATGGAGTATGTTTAAAATGTAGCTAGCCAGTCAATTAATGAACCCCTCACCACAAAAATATGCTAGAAATTGTTCCCATTCTCAAATGTACTAGAACTTTTAGTTGCCATAGAAAAAAGTCGGCCCTAAGTCGGAAATGAAATGCAGCTATGTAGCCAGGTGGCCGCAGGGTGTGCCACGAAATCTGTTTCACATCAATCAAACGCGACTTCCACGGTGTGTACAGTTACCAAAACTATTTGTGTCGGTTTTTTTGTTAAACTGAATTATATTTACGACAGCAGTATGTTTAATGTTTTAGTAAAACAATTTCCGTAAAGGCAAAAGGCTCTAGGGCAACCCTTGTTTGAAAAAGATTTCAACGTCTGTAATTCTGAAACATTGCCGTAAATTGTTAGACTACTTTTGTATCCCGAGTAAATACCGGAATCAGGAACAAGGCGAGTAAAACCGCGGGATTCTACTAGTATCCGATAATTATTGATACTAGTGTAGTGAACAACTACGATAGCATACAATGTTAAAGTTGATTATTTTTACCCGACTGTGCGACGTAAAGGAGTGGGAATGTGTTTATCAGTCTATATATGTATGTACTCGTATGTATCTAAGATTCTTTGCAGCAATATTATACAGACCAAACGCCTGGGCCGATTTTTATGATTCACACGTCAATCGATCTCTCTTAGCCTCGCCAGGGACACTAAAGACATGACATCAGTGTAAATTCAATATGGCGGCAAACGGACGCCAAGTTGTTCATATGAAAGTAAATTTTAGTTGTTTTTTGTGCATATTTCAAAAACCACTTCATCGATTTCGATACAATTTATATGGGACCACCTCTGAACTATGATCTATATAATATGATATTGAATTAATACTACTCGTATTGCAGAAAATAATATATGTTAAAGTGAAAGAAGATATCAACTGAACAGTCGGGATCCATTGAACAATTCGATTGGCTGGAGAATAATAATGAATCTAAGAACTGCAATTTATCTCTAAGCCCTGTAATTTATCTGGAAACATTTTCCTTCAAACCGGAACACAGTTATGTTTTCACATTACTGTTTGGAGATAGAATAACTGGCGGACTCTGCCGAGAGTCCTACCACTACAAAATCAATTAAGTAGCATAAGCAATCCACTAAATATTCCCACTGCTGGGACTCGAAGCTTTCTCTCGCAAGGAGAGAGCCAAGACCATAATCCACCACACTGGCCCAGTACGATTTGGTGGATGACGCATGCTCTCGAAAGATTCCAGGTAGGTACAGGCCATACATTTCGGTATTCTCGCGATGTTTTCCTTCAACGTTCTTAGTTACCAGTTAGCGGCATTATGCAAATGACTTCGAAAAGACATTGGTGCTCGTGAGATCCGAACCAGGGATCGGCAGTACCCGTCCTCGCGACTAGACCAGCCGTCAAAATCCATTACGCTTCCTAAAAATACACCTGAAGCAAAGCCCTCATATTTATTATCTTTCTCCCTATTAGAACAACATTGGTAAAAGTTAACGCAACATCTGCGTTGCGTCGCCGAACGGAAACTGTTTTTGTGCGCGCACAACCACAAGCCACAAGCCCTACGTGAGTATTTCCGCTTGAATTAGGTCAAATAAGTCTCTAAATATTTACAGTTAGAAGACCCTATGACAACATTTTTGAAAGAAGACCCCACTGGGTTCCTTTTCGAATCATACTTACCTAATTTTTTTATTATATTATTGAGTGACGAGCAGGACATTTGCCTGATGGTAAGCAACATGCCTGTCACACAACAGCATAGTGACACGCAGCTATTGGAATATGAAGAGTCCAAATTATTACCTAGCACTGCACTGCGCTCGTCACCCAGATGTCTAAGATGTTATATCTCTAAGCCTTGTAATTTCTCAGGAAACATTTCCTTTCAAACCGGAACGCAGTAATGTTTACATATTACTGCTTGGCGGTAGAATAACTGACAAAGGTGGTACTTCCCCACGTGGACTCTGCCAAGAGTCCTACAACTTCTCTTAGAGAAGTTCTCTCCGATGACGTTGAAAAGGACTCTGGAAATTCCACCTGGGGAATTTAGGTAAACACACTTGCTAGTTATTCTACCGCCAAATAGTATTGTGAAAAATAAATAAATAAATATCGATGGACAATTCACACCCAACATCATCTGACCCCAAACTAAGCAGAGCTTGTATTATGGCGGCCATATAGCTGATATAATACTTATATAGTTCTAAATACTTAGAATTATTATACATATCAGCACTCAGACACAGTACAAATATTTGAATTCATCACACAAATATTCGCACTGGGTGGGAATCGAACTTACGACCCTTGGCTTGGTAGACAGCGTTACTACCCACTAAGCCACGAGACCATTCGAAAACCTCATCTTGTTCCGGTTGGAAGAGTATTGTTTTCATAGAAATTACAGGCAAAGAAATAAATTACCGTATAAAATCTTAGGACGGCCTATGAATTATTAATATTAAAATGGGATCATCACGTAGCTACATATCTTATTCGTCCACATAATATGTCATAAGTTATTTAGTTTGCCAGTTATTCTGCTGCCAAGCAAAAGTGTCCAAACATTATCGAGTTCCGGTTTGAAAGGTAGAGTTTCCAGCGAAATGACTAGGCTAAGAGACACCTTATACATCCTGGTGACGACCGCAGAACAGTGCTAGGTAATGATTTGGACTCTTCATGTTCCAATAGCTGCGTGTCACTGTGCTGTTGTGTGACAGGCATGTTGCTTTGTTATCACTTGTATTACGTATATGTAGTAATAATATACACATGTCCTACTCGTCTTGTCACTATATATGTATACTACAAAAAAAGTTTCACCATTTCGCTCTATGACTGTTGCTATGCAAATCGTCTTATACTGAAGTATCTATCGTAGTGCCATTCTAAGACACGAAATTGTAAACGTTATTTTTCTATAGGTAAAAAACCTACTGCGAAAGTTTTAGCACTAGCGGTAATTACTCAAAAGAGTAAAAAATAAAGAAATAACGCATCGAGGTAGCCACTTTTTATTCTTTTGCCGTCTACATTCTCAATAACCGACAGCTTCCAATAATTGTGGCATGACCTGATTTGTTTCGTAGCATGGAAAAATGTGATGAAGGAATATTACGCTCGTCTAGTTTTGTAGCAATGGATCCAATCACATCACCTTTCATCACCAATTAAAATTATTTTTTTTACGAAATTAATTTAAAAAGAAAACTCATGAAAATCAAATGGATTGATTTTCACGAGTTTTCTTTTTAAATAGACTCTTTGAACTTGCACGAAAACACCCTTCGTTTTACGTGGAGGGTTCCAAAGTATTTTTTTTTCAAACCGAAAACGTATAACACCAAATTGAGAATCTCCTGCTGTTATCAAGTCGGTTAATTCCATTTTTTTTTAAAGTTTTTCATGTACGTTTAGTTGCAATTGGAAGTTTTACAAAATATTAATAGGTAGGTAATTTAAATAATACCTACCAAATATATACCTATTACCTATTTCAATTATTAATATTTCGTAAACACTATTTATTTAAAACGCAGGACTTATTCAGTAGAGTCACGGGACGAGCAGAACATGCGCCTGATGGTAAGCAATACGGGCGTATTGCTTACCATCAGGCGCATACCATCAGGCGCATGTTCTGCTCGTCCCGTGACTCTACTGAACTACCATCAGGCGCCCAAAACAAAACGACAGCACACGGCTACCCATTTAAAATTTAAAAACATTTCACATTCAAATAAAAATAATAAGTTACAAAACCTTTTTGATTGGAACACTAAAATCATCACTCAACAATTGAAAATCAACAATATTTATCATTTACTATTTTTTGTTTGAATTATAGGAAGTACCTAGGTATTCAGTTTATCTAACTACTAAATGTGACGATACAAATATTAAAAGAAATACTTTGACACAAATGGGAAATAAAACGTAAATAACCTTGGAATTATTTCAATAGATAATTTCGAAAAAAAAAACTACCCCTTTTTGAGAAAACGGTAGTACAACGTTTAAAACAATCAATTTATAAATATGCGGAGTTTAGTTTATAATACATTTAAACTTCACCTTTAAAATTGCCATGTTATGCGATTATAAGACAATGAAACAAAGTAAAATCAATCTGTAAAGAATAATCGAAAATCTCGCGCTCAGTAAAAGGAAGCGCGCGGCGGCAAACACGAATTTTCCGTAACAAAAACTTATACGCGCCGGAAAGTGCCCCGTTGTTTCCCGCCATCCGGCGTCTCAACCAACCGAAAATTGGCGCCTAAATTCTAGCGAGCCAATGACACAACTGGCCGCCATTTTTAACCAATGAACGCAGAGCCCGCGCTCTCGCCACCGCGTCATTGTCGTATCTTGGAATTTAGTACGGCACCAGTGAAGTGAATGAATACTGTCCGCAAACCCTTTGAATTTTCCGCCAGGATTGAAAATATTTCACGGGGGTGAGTTATTTGTACCAAAATATGATAATTTTCCCTTTATTTTTTCCCACTTAACCCCATACGTCACGTTATCTAACTCAATTCCTAGAATATTTTTCCAATTATTTTATCAATATCTCTTTCTCAACGCGCTAAATTGCCAACATTAAGATTTCAAATATGTGTTATGTAATATTTGTAAAACTTTTTGCGATATTATTTTTATTTATAGCAAGTTTCTAAGTCCATAAAAATAACAGAACAGAATGATACCAACAATTCAGTACTAAATGTAGTCAATCGGGTTGAGGCAAAATGGCGGCGATGCCAAGTTTTTAATATATTCTCTTTCTCTTTCACACAGCTGCTTGGTTATATGTGTGAGAAAGAGATAAACCGATTTCTGCCACGAACTTCGTACCTTATGCTGCACACGTAACCTAGAGACACGTCTTCACTTTTCGTAAACAAGTTAGTCTACGGTGCTGCCAGGATGCGGTTTTCCATGGTTTCCCAATAAATGAAGGAGTTTTTGATAAAAGATTTTTGTATCTAAAAAATTAAAAGTAAACAATGTTTTTAATATATGTTATTTTTAATAGCTTATAGATTAATTTGAACAATGCACAAACTATTTTGATTTGGTAAGTCTATGTTTGCTGTATCGCTTCATGAACTAAGTTTTATTAACCTCTATAGAACGTGTGCATTGTTTACGTAACAACAATAAAAATAATGTTAAGCATTTTTTATAGTATCGAGTGACGAGTCGAGCAGGTCATGTACCTGATGGTAAGCAACATAACTGCCCATTACAGCACAGTGACGCGCAGCTATTGGAACATGTCGTGTTGTCACGTTGAAGAGTTCAGATCATTACCTAACAATGCACTGCACTCGTCACTCAGAAATATAAGATTATTTTGTATTATTTCATATTTAGTGCTTATTTAGGTGTTACGATGTTAGGAGTGCTTATATCTGCAAATAAATCAACTTTTTACTGACAAACAAATTAAATGAATAATTAATTTCACAAAGGCGTGAGATATATATATATATATATATCACGCAAATTATTAAACCTTGTAATTACATGTAATAATAACAATTTTATTAGATAGTAAATATTCAATATATTCAATTTTGTTTTAAATGAGGTATCTGATAATCATAAATTGCTAAATTAGCGTGTAGCTAGCGCTACATATTTATTAGATCCTATCATCTCTCTTTTGTACGAAATATTCCTGAACATCTATTGTTACTCAATTGTTCAAATTACTAATTTATATTTGATTATCAGACAACTTAAAAAGAAATTGAAAAATGTGAAAATATTTGTCAGTTACATAAAAATTTTGTAAAATGTGTACAGCACATTTCATTTCATTTTCAAACATACAGTACCTAATAAAATATTTACTATCGAATAAAAATATTATTCGGGAGCCCTGTAGCAATAACTAGTCGTTCATGATTCAACACAGACAAGTAGCGCCATCTTGTGTACTGCCGCAAATACACGTCGCTTGCGCCGCTTTTGTAGGTTGATCATCGCGCCGCGCCACAGTGACGCCACCGCTAGCTAATATTGCCACTAGCGAAAAGCTGTAGATAAACATAGATTCTTTTTAGATATTGTGAGTAATAAATCAAATAAAAAAACAACGTAATTTTAATGCAAAGTAAAATCGTACGAGTATTTATTATTGCACTTTAATTACATCACTCTCTGATCCTTACGTAATGCTTAGACAAGAAATAGGTATTAGGTAAACTTTATCGTTATTAGTAATAAATTGGTAGTTAGAAATTAAATATTTTTTAGAACCATGCGTTATATTAGGGAAACAGAACGAATCATCACTGTGCGTAATAAATAGGGTCGACTTATTTTTTTAGATCGCTGCTCCTGGCAGCACTGCAGTTCGCCGCGTCGCGCATTCGTCAAAAGAATTTTCGGTCGTGCGCACGTCACGTGTCGCTTCGTCGCTCGCGTACCGCCGCGTCAATCGCGTCACTACGACTTGTTTACACTCAACAATCCCACTTGAAATCTTATTAGTGCGTGCTGAGATGAACCCAAGATCTGTTCGTTGGTTACGTGTTTAACTATAATAAACGTTCTTGTCGCTAGGTGCACGCGGATGCTATCGTGAAGTGAACTGTGCTGACATGTCTGCGTTAAGTGTGAGGGCGCCAGGCCTCCAGGCCACCTCAGTGCTGGACACTAGGGCGCTGCGAGGTGTACGTGGAGTGACCACACTTGATGGAGTGAGAAGAAACCTCTTCGGCTGTACGGATAGGGAAGAGAACAGAAGATTTGTGGAGAGAGAGTTGACGCGACAGCTCGAATTGGATAGTCAGAGATGGGGTTTTGATTTTGCGAATGAGAAGCCATTGCCTGGAGCTCAAAGGTTTGCATGGCAGCTGGTGCCCGCGTCGGCAGTGCCAGCGGCGTTGCGGAGGTCGCCTATCACCATCACCACACCGAAGCCCGCCACCACCAAACAAGAAGCTAAAGTTTCCAGTCCAGAGAGCAGTAAAACGCAAAAGAGAATAACAGGTATGTTTACATAACTTACTTTCTAAGTTATACAATTCAGAATTTAGCAAAGTTATTCCCAAACTTGGTTTTAGAATGGAAATTACATCTATGTATTTCAAACATCGTTTTAAGTCACTACGCTGGGTATTATAAATTGCTGAGTTTATCCATGAATATAATGCATAAAACTGCAACAAAGTATTGGACTCACTTCACTATATATCTACTTACCTACATGTGCATGAATGGGTCTTGTAATGTCCTGACATGCTAGCATTTTGCAATAAACAAACTACTAGGTAGGTAGTAACTCATTGTCTGGTCAAACATGCCAATCAACGCTGAACTAGATACCTCTTTACCTATCAAAACAATAGTATACCTAATTATTACTGCACTTGTGTCTTTAATAGCATGGTCTTGCTTTATCGGTACTATAATATGTATGACCATGTTAACTATTATGTTATTATTTAATAAGCAACCTTATCTAAAGGACGATAAGGTTCAAATATTTATCTGAACAGGTACCCTTAGTGTACAAAATTACAAACACAATTAGGTGACATATATTTTTCTGTGTATTGAACTAATTGAAACTATTTATATGTCTGTAGATGAAATTTTTTTGCAATTCCAGCAAATTAATTCAGTCAAGCCTTTTGGACTACTTTTCTTAGTGAAAGTATGTTTTTTTAAAAAAAAAAAAGTCTTTCACAGTTATAGTTTTTTCTAAACAATTTTCCTTTTAAACATAAATGTATGGAATGTATATTTCTAAAATACCTATAAGTAGGTAGGTACGTATTGTATACCTATTAAGTAATTTCTTAAATTATGCCATGTATGAAAAATTTGTACCTACTTACCTAGGTATTTCAGTGAAATAAATTGCAATCTAACTTTAAATCTAATTATAATAAAGTATGCCAAATTTGACCATTAACTTCAATTAGATCTAGTTAATATTGCATCAGTTGCTAAAATCAGTTATTATGAAAAATGTCTAGCTCTTGTTAAAAGAAAGTAAGTACCTACCTAGGTATAAAATCAAATTGCTTTTTGTAGGTATGTTGCTTTTTTATTTTTACTTCTCAAATATTTTAGAATTAGATATGTACTTTCAACCCTCATTAAAACAATGAAAATAATTGTAATAAAAAATATCTTTATTCGAAACGCAATGTAGGTAAGCTAAATAATAGTTATACACGTTTAATTCGCAATGTAACGCCATACTTACATTGGTTAAGAACTGGTATTCGCCTGTCACTTCTACAGTTACTTATGTAAGACATAACGTGATAATTTCACATGTACAAAACACTGGTTTAACAAGATCGACCCACGCTAAAACAAGGTCATTTGCTCAGCACACTCGTACTACTTGATATAAATTTCGTAGTTGTTGTTACTTCAATTGTGCATCAAGTAATTAATCAAAACGAAGAAATCGTTACAAGTCAACAGCTAGATAATTACAGAAGTAAATAAAGGTTATCAACGCGGCGAAATGCATTTTGTTGCGGTTGGCCGCGAGAGAGATGTTCGTCGAATGTTAACAAAACATTTTTTACGGCGCTATATTGCGATAACAAAGCGCAGTAAGGTCACATTGATCTGACTCTTGCACCTCTATTTTTAGGTACATTGCTCTCGACCCAATGTGCCTGGCTTCTGCCGATTTCGGTGGTTTTAAGAAAACAAAGCGTCACTGAAAAATTTTCAACCCAACAAATTGGCAGACGTAAATCTGCTGCTACAAAGCGTAAATTGAATTGTTATTTTCACTTTCTTGTGTTCTAAAACGATAGTACAACCGAAACTCATTCACGACATTCAACTGATATGTAAGTAGGTAGTTGTAGAGATACGAATGTTAGACTGTACGGCGTCGCCTAATTTTATATGTAAAATATTATATCGTGAAACATGTCTCTATAACTCTAGAAAAGTATTTACCTATGTATTATTTTCATAAGAATGACAATGGACGCGAGTTGATGGTTTTAATACGCGTGCTGTAGCCACAAACTAATAATACCTCGTCTTCGTAAGGTATCGCGCCAAGGCGTAACGAAATCTGCATATCGTATTCGCAATATGATACCGACGACAGGTAATGATGCCACCTGGACATTAATGGTTTTAAAAACTGCTACTTACAAGTCTGCCATTTAGTCGGGCTGTAATCTAGAAATGACGTTATTGTTTCTTATCATTAACCTTCATAGATTAAAACTACCTGAATCTGTTACATAAACACGGTGAAAGAACTGCGTAATATGAAACCTATGTTTAATATTAAAGATATTATTAGTATGCAAAAGTAAAGTAAAGATTAAGATACAAAAAATCCATTATATTTGAATCAAAGTCCCATTTGCCAAACATTTTTTGCTTGCCAAGGTGTCAAAATCTTCATGAAGGGTCAGAGTTGCTTATTAAAATATTAAAGCCTCATAATTAAAAATTAAAGTTTCAACAACTGAATGATCTTTTTTGCATACTCTAAGGGACCATAAAGGTTAATTGTAAAAAGATTTGTTAGGCTGCTTATTAACTTATTATGATATTATTTTGAGGAAGTAACTTTTCTTGTTAGCTTCTCATTGTGTAAAGATTGTTCATTATATAAGACATAGACATAAATAAAAATATGTCTTATACCTCCTAATAAGT